>OZ038479.1:47002027-47009527 GCA_964036315.1 Acanthosepion esculentum
TCTCACTCACTTCTGTTGTTTACAGCAGTGGTTAGAAGGAAAGCGTGTAGAGTGTGGTTGTCTCACCACACCACTGAGGTTCTATCAGTGACCATGGCTTGAGCAGCAGTTTTTGGTCGAGGACAACATTCCCCGGGTCTGACAACCATCATATTCTCCAAATCTTACCCCTTGCGACTTTTTCCTCTACAAAAATCAAATCCCACTTGAAAGGAACAAATTTCATGAACATTGAGGAAATCCAAGAGAATGCAGTGAGATAGCTTCTTGCTGTCCTGACAAAGGTAGTTCCAGGGACATTTCTATCGATGGAAATGATGCTGGATAAAGCATGGGGCTTCAGAAACAAAAACAAAATGTTGATAGTTACTCGAAGAATTTAGAAACGCTTGCATATATTCATTGGGTCAGCTGAAAAATTATGTCATTTACTTTTCATGTTTGAAGAGAATTTTTCTTATGTAGAAATATTGTTTGGAATTGTTGTGATGACGGATTCTTCTAGTGACTAATGACATTTTGTTTTTGTTTATAGATACTTTGTACAAATTAATTTCGTTTTTTGCCTTGAAAAAGTCTGCATTGGATAAAACTACATACAGTTTTCCTATTATCTTTTTTCCTTTGTACAGTCTTCTAGAAATTAATTCTGAGAATTTTTCACACACACACACACACATTACCACCTTTAGCATGACAGAGTCATGCTACTGGTGAGGAGAAAAAATGTATATTTATAAATATAGCTGTGCAATATTATGAAGGAGATTGAATGATGGATTGATACATGTAGTAATTATTCTTTTATAGCGAGAGTCCCATTATGTTTTGATCAGACCTCGTATACAGTGATTCTTAATCATCTGAAAGGTTACGTGTTGATAATTGTAACAAAGGAAAAAAAGAATGATTTGCCAAAACACAGATCTAAATCACAAACAATATTTAATTTACTGAGAAAACACAAAATAAAATATATACAAGATATACAATTGGCTATACAAAACTGAAAACACAGAGTTACTAGCGAAGTGTTACGAGGGAGAAGGGTGGAGAATCAAGTGTCTTTACTACGTTAAGGCTAGCGAAGTAATCTAGTTGCTATTACTGGAAATCTACAAATGTGTCTAAATAAAGTGAAATTTTTAGTTTGGTCAATGAAAATAGTCAAAATTCTATTTACCAGATTTGTTCCATGAAATTCTCTTTTGGGTTTTTGTTGGTCGGCAACTTTTCATAGAGATTCTTTCGGCTGGATATAATAATCCTCGAATCAAAAGCCGGAGTTGATACTGGCAGCAATTCCTTTTGACACAACTGTCAACCCTTTACCCAAAAACCTATTTTATAGGGGCTAACACCTAATTTGCATACTTCTAGATGTTTCTCGAATCATCTAGATTCTTCTCGAATATACTGGAATGATCTCGAATCTTTCAAACGCTCTATTTCAAATTTCTCTATTTTACAACTACTTCATGAAAGAAAACTTTTTTTTTGTATTAACAGGTAGGACTCAGTAGAATCCCTTACTATAAACTTTAACCTTATTGCGACTTTCCTTTTATAGAAATGCATCCTCGTAACAGAAAGAAGTGGGGGACTTTTATTTATTTTGTGGAAATTTTCTGTTTTAACCCCTAAACTCCTTAAGACGAGTCTGTTTATTAATTCCTTACTCCCAACTCTCCCCAAATCTTGAACAGGAAACTGTCATTATAGTCGGTTCAAGTTTTTACTTGCACGCTTTTAGGATCATTTGAATAAGTTGTAAAGTCAAGTTGTTTTCCGTTTTATCTTTGGTAACAACCTCACTCAGGATTTCTTGTGCTTTCTAGTAAGATGAGAGTGCATGAACGTAATTTTAATCTTCACGTGAGTTACACAAGTTGATGTTTATGCAAATTTTTACGCAAACACTAGTTAAATGTGCAGGTGGTGTGATGGATAACGGCTTGGAATGAGAAATCGAAGAGCAGAGTTCAAATTCCAGTCAGGTTCGTTACATTCACTTTTGCACAAACACCCTTGGGAAAGGTATGAATGAATCTATTTTCCTCCAGCTATGGATTGAATAGCAAGACAGACTGGGTCCTATAGCCTTGGTTGACAACCAGCCTACTGCAGAAGGAAATGACACCTACAGCAGGGAAAAAGACATGATCTGACTGAATTAAGTTGTGGCTGGTCTTTTTTGTGTGCTGCTATAGCCAGATAATGCGGCCTACACCCAAGCTTTCAACTGACCAGCCAATGGTTACCCCACATTGCATTTGATCATTGTGCACTGAAAGCTGAGAAAGGGCCAGTGATAAATTCCAACCTCCTCCCCAATTGTTAAAGCCTACACCCTTATATTAGGCACCTAAGACTACATTGTAAATTGAACTAGAAGCAATTCAAAAAATGTTGATGTCTGGAAGAAATGAAAGCCAGCTTCATTCAAAACATATAGTATGTGGTAGGAATGTCTCTTAACATTTTAAAGGTTGACAAAGTGACCAAGGTAACAGCTATTAAAAAAATTATTTCACTGTTTAAACAAATGACTACAGTTTGTATTTATTTGGATTTAAAAATGGTGGCCTCTATTCGCCACACACTGTTATAGGCAATTTCTAAAGTTTTCCATCACCCGAAACTTCAAGTCTTCTTTTAAGCACTGAACCAGTGGGTCTGAAATTTTCAACATGTAGCAGTATCGATTTTCAGTCTGTAACAGCGTCATTCCAACGTAACATGAAATGAGTGCAAAAAGCTCTGCGTGTTGCAATTACAGATTTACCAGTTTTGAAAAACATTTCAACAGCAAATGCACAGTGTGCACTGGCCCAAACCATGATGGTACCTTAAAAAAAAAGTGTTGATACATTACTTAGATGAAAACTGTTGCCACTTGCTTAAGTTCACTAGGGCCACACAGGTGACAGTCTAAACAAAACTAACAAATTTCATTCACTAAACTGAACACTAACAAAAAATCTGTATTTACCTTATCTGACAGCATAAAAAAATCACATGCATTTCAGCAGTGTGTGTGTGTGTGTGTGTATATATATATATATATATATATATATATATATATATATATATATATATATATATGGTGACCCCCAAAAATGAGAACTTTTTAACAATCCAATAAAACCAAGAGTGATGGAAGAAAAATATTTAATTCACAGTAATTGAAACCTTAAAACATGCCATTTAAGAAACAATGATGATGGAATTTTCATTTTTTTAAAATTACGTCCAGTAGATAGCGTCCTCCTGTACGAATGCATTCTTGAAATCTGCTGTTAACATTCCTCATTGACTGCTGCAACATCTCAGCTGGGATACTGTGAATTTCATTTTCATTACTAAAATGGCGAAATGTTTATTTGCTCAAGGTCACTGTCTCGCAGTGTTGCCACTTGCTCATGTCTGGCAATACGCACTTCAAAAATTCCCGTTTTTTGGGGTCACCCTATATATATATATATTATATTATATTATATATATATTATATTATATATATATATATATATATATATATATATAATATTATATTATATATATATATTATATATATATATATATATTTTTTTTTTAACCGTATCACCCCAAGCAAGGCTGGAAACCACTAGCACGCAAGGGGTTACAGAAGGTTTGGAGGAAGTGCAGATAGGAGTGGTAAAGGAGAGGATGTGGAGACAGATAGTGGATCGATCAAGGCAAGGGGGTTACAGAAGATTTGGAGCGAGAGCTGATAGGAATGAAAGGTGAAAGGATGTGGAGAAGGGAAGTGGATAGATCAAGGAAACTGGAGATGTCGATTGATGTTACATTTAAATAGTTGGAGATAGTATTTGTCAGGGAAGTAGGAATAAGGAAGGGAGTTCCACAGGCGAGATGTGCGAGACATGAAGCTATTGGAGTAGAAGAGACGTCTACATCTAACAGTTTCAACGGTGAAGGGGTGGGAACGGGATGTTATGAATCTCTCTAAAACCCAATACTGCTTAGCCCGACTTGTAGAAAATGTAGGTTTTGGTACTCTGAAAGAGGAACCATGGATATCCCATCTTTTTTTTAAACTGGCTCTCCAGACAAGCAATATATGCCATCGCATTGCCATTGCTACCCTCCACTTCTGCACAATACATTATTCCCTCAGTGCAACACGTCCTTTTGCACTTTTGTGCCCACATTTTGTCATGACCTCTGTTCTTTTATTTAGTAACTCTGCTACACTCTTGTAAGTCACAATAGCCAACTTCTCCTCCTGGCAAAGTCTACAGGAAATGCCATTTAGCTTACAATTCTTTACTTTTCTCAGGATACTCCATTCAATTGCTGGGCTTCTGTTATGAATCTCTCTAAAACCCCAATAATGCTTAGCCAGACTTGTACAAAACCTACGTTTTGGTATTCTGAAAGAGGAACCATGGAGGTACCATCTTTCTATTCAGTGTCTAAAGATTATATATAATGTGTGCGAATCAGAGACGGCATACCTTTTTCTTTATTAAGTTTTCTTGAGTGTGCAGACTCGTAGATGTAATACACATTGGTTAAATAAAATAAATGGACACATGTATACATACATATTTGATATATAACGCGTGTGCAGTATTTAGTGGAAAGTGCTCAATATCCGTGATAGAGCTAACATGCAGTTGCATGGAGAGTTGTTTGCGACCTTAGGTTTCACGATCTTCAGACAAACTGGTTTATTTTTCAAAAATCGATCTATTTATGCTTTATTTGTGTTTTTTGTTGTTGTTAAAAAAAAAAAATACAAACATCATTACCATCTCTACAGACAGAACCCAGCTTAACCCACGTGATGGTAGTTGACCCAAATCAATAAGTCTGGGTGTGTTCTGCATATATGTGCGTGAGTGCGTGTGAGCATGTCTGCTCTGCACAATCAGCCAACCCGAAAAATGTCAAAGCTGCACCCCCACCTGTCAGATTGCTACATTTATGAAACACTACAAACTTGACATCAAAAGAGACAGAATGGAATTGCATACATACGTACATACATACATACATATGCTTGAGCGTAAGAAAGTGTAACTGCACGTAATCCGAGATTATGAATATGGGTATGGGTGTGTATGTATGAACTAACATTTATACACCTATATTTATGTGTGTCTATGTATACGTAAATGTCAACCCAAACAAACGCAGGACAAGAAACATTCCCGCTCCCACCACACACAAATAAACAAAGATAAATAAAGCATAACTAGATCTACTTTTGAAAAAATAAACCAGTTTGTCTGAAGATCGCAAAGGCGTGAAACCTAAGGTCACAACCAACTCTCCATGAAACCGCATATATATATATATATATATATATATATATATATATATATATGGTGAGGGAACAAAATAAATGTCATTTAAAATTGTATATCAAGATATAAATATTTCTCTCTCATATATATATATATATATATATATATATATATATATATATATATATATATATATGTATATGTGTGTGTATAGATATAAAATGTAGGATCTTAGTAATAAATAAATAATTTTTGAGAAACATTAACGTAACACCGCGATGTTAACTGTTAATATGATGCGATGGAATACAATTGGTTGAAATTGTCCCTTTTTACTTTATCTCACCTCCCGCATTTTTTTTCAACCTTTATCTCTACTTCTGTCATTGGAAAGTTTCCCATAAAAGGTAAAAAAAAAGAATTGACATGTGGAGAAAGAAAAGAAGCTAAGTGATTAGTAACAGCGAGAGAGAGAGAAGAGAAATAAGAGGACAAAATGCTCAGAAAGGGAAATAAAGGTTGAAAAAAAATGCGGGAGGTGAGATAAAGTAAAAAGGGACAATTTCAACCAATTGTATTCCATCGCATCATAGAATTTGAATTTTAACAGTTAACATCGCGGTGTTACGTTAATGTTTCTAAGACAAAAATTATTTATTTATTATTCTTGAAATGTAAAAGAGTACTATTTTTAAATCTTTATAGTGTCATATTAATTATACTTAACCAAATTTTATTTTACAATACGAATTAGAATACTACATACATTTTATTTACATACACATATACATATATATATATATATATATATATATATATATATATATATATATATATGGGAGGGATCTTATACACAATAGGCTTATGTCCATATCACATTGAAGCACCATTTTCCTATACTGTCACCAAAGTTAGACGATGTCAAGTGTGGTCAGTACCTTGGTGGGTGACTGCTTGTGAATACCAGGTGCTAAAATCTTGGATATGCAGGTAGTGTAATGGACAATCGCTCGGAAATGTTAGCCAAAGAACTGACTTCTAATTTCATTTGTGTTGGTTATATTCACTTATGTGCAGATACCTTTTGGGGAAAGGTATGAATCTACCTCTTCCCCACCTCAAAAATTCTTACGCTCTAAAAATAATTTCTGGCTTTAAATAACCTGCAATGAGTTGATAAGCTCTAGAAAATCAATCGAATTATGCACAACAATTAATCAGGTGTATTATTGATTGAGAGATAAATTCAAGAACAACTTTGAGCTAAAGGATGCTGTACTTATTAAAAGAGAATTTAACTTGAACAGAAAATTCTTGATAGTACTGCTATTATATGATACTACAGTAGGAATCTGTGCCATGGATTTTTTTTTTCTTTTTTAAATATCTCCTTTCTAAAAGATACTCTTTTTCTAAGCCAACATGCATGACTATAAAGACCTTGTGGAATTTAAAAAATAAATAAATTGGTTAAATTCAAAACCTATTATTTAAAATAAATAATACATAAATGATAACAGCAAAAAATTGCAATATGAGCACTGGTAAAAAAATGTGGTGATGACATTAGGTTTATAATACCCAGAAATTCATACACAGATGTCCTCAAGGAAACATGGCACAGTGGATAAAGGCATTAGTTAGGTCCAGTGAAAGGACCCAAAGAGTGTGAGTTCAATACCCGGTTATGGCAGAAGGGGAATTAACAGACATCCATTAAACATGGCACATTGAATTAGAACAGTCTACCCCAGTGAGTGAAATAAAGGGTTCAGTTTAACATTCCAAAGAAGAAGGCCGGAGCGTACAATGGCTGAAATATGGCGACAATAGTCCGAATAATATAAATAATATACATAATACCTCATCTCAGAAATATAGACAGATACTGATAAATAAATCCGAATATTAATAATTATTAAAAATAAAAAATTTTTAGCAACAACAGCATTTACTCACTTTTATTTATTTGACATCCCTTGGGATCCTTCATGGCCTGCCTTGACTTTCGGTTGGCCTGAGGTACATTTTTGAGCATTCTGGGATTTAAAATTCAGAAAAATTAAGGACATTTTTGTCTTTGTATATAAATACTTGTTGCAAAATAAAATCCTTGTATTTGGATTGGTAAAGTCTGTCAGAGGATATGGTTTTCTTTTGTCTTTATATATATATATATATATATATAATGGACTCTCCCGTTGGT
>OZ038479.1:47014527-47154527 GCA_964036315.1 Acanthosepion esculentum
GTTGCTGAAAAGTTCATGGCCTGAACCATTTACCCAATCTCTGGACATTATTTTTGTCATTGAATCTTGCATATTAAAAAAAAAGTGCTTACACGATTCAACAATTTTCTTTAAATTCCATCTTTGGCATGCTGCTTATTTCCTACAGCAAATTTTGCCACATGATTATTCTTTCCAATTTATTAAACTTATAATCTAATGTTTGAGTATTTTCACTGTCTATGCTGCTGTTATCACGTTTCGGCCATTGTGCCCTCCTGCCTTTCTCGGGTGTATATTAATCTGGGTAACCTACAAGGAATTCTGAAATGAACCCTTTATTTAACCGTAAGCACTCTGCATTATTAATATTACTTCCCTTTCCACGGCATTCTTTTTCAAGGCCTCTCAATTGCAGTGTCCTTATTGTTAATTTTATTCAAAACAATTTGGCCCTGTGCCACATCTGACTGCATGGGGCGGTTGGTAAATATCCCTGCTTTGGGAATTACTAGCCTACCACCTGATGCAGTGCACAAATAAAATTGAACAGCAGTCACCCCCCCACACACACACATGCACACGCAAAAACATGCATAGCACTGAACAAAGAAAAGTAATAATATTTAAAATACTTTGAAAATTGTCAGAATTAAAAAAAAAATGGATAGCAGTGTGCCTTCAGCTGCCTAGTGTAAACTGAATAAAGTGATGTGTGTGCACACTAATACGGATAACGAGGACTTTGATTAATTAGGCACCCACACTAAGACCCTCTTTGTGAAAAGAAAAAAAAATTCCTGTTAGCATTGCATGTAACCTGTGCTTCTAAATTACTCAAGACCAGGCAATTTGCTATGCTTTTTATGCCAGTCTGTTAGATAGGTTTTTAAAATAGCATTTCTCAGTTTAGTCTGGTTTTGGCAGAATTTTGGTAAATTAAGCATGTCATCACAACTTTCTCAGGGCTGTGAGCCTAGGCAGGGAATTTCAGTTATACTGGATTTTACTGAATCTTACTTGGTTTATTTTGGGTTCAAACCTTTCCTCATATTTTATGGGTTCAAAATAATATTTTTAGATCAAACTTTTTTTTCGCATCAGATTTATAGTGAGTGCAAAATAATAATAACTCCCTTTACCCACTCACTTCAAATTCAGAGGACTGAGGAAGAAAGAAAGAAATTTACGAGCTTGTATGAAATTTTGCTTCTCATAGAAATTAACCAGTGAGCTGAAGGAGAAAGTGGAAATAAATTTGGAATCCTGTGTGAAATTGTTTTTGGACCAATGAAAACCTTGCCTTCACAGAAATTAACTGGTCAGCCAAGAAGAAGGAGGAAATAAATAAAGTCATGAGAAGGGTCCCATCTCAGTTACTCGTGACCAGCGTTGAAGTACTTGCCAGTGTAAAATTATTCACCAACTATATTATCAGCCTCTAACAAGCATGCGACACTTCAAAGAATGTTCTCTCAATAATGCAAGAAAGCTAAGTATTTCAAACTAACTCTCTTTGTCTACCATTTGAACGTATGCAAACCATATATCCGTTTGGTCAGCTACGAACTCTCTTACCTTTGTCTTAAACATTGTTTAACATTATTTTGTGTCAGATCATTTAATCTGTTGTATGAACATTTCCTCTTCATGACAATATTGTAGTGGTCTAATTGTTTTCTCTCACCCCATGTCAAACGTCGGAGTTACTATATGTAGTGGTATGGTAATAAGAATGTTTGGACAATTGTAGATGTCTGTTTGTTGATAAGGATAGTTGTTTGTTTACGGCTGCATGAATAACATGACCACACAATTTATATTAAACGTAAAATACCACAAAACATGAAATACAAGAAGGAACAAAATGTTTTTAAAACATAACATTTGTATTTATTTGTGTATTGATGTACATGCGTAGAAGTTAAAAATCTGTTGGAGTTATGTCTCTGAGACTGGGAATATTTTTATCTGAACCTACAAAAGTTGAATTAATTATAAAGCTGAGAAATGCTGAAATAAACTGTATTTTCAGAAGAATATTTCAAAGAGAAAAGTTCTTGTTGCATGTTTTGAAATGTTCTGTATGTTTGTAATGTAGGTTGGAAAAGTTTGTACATATGTGCCTGCGTGAATATGCTTTTAACGTCTGACCACCCATGGTCTAGACGAGAATCCTTAAGATCACATCTTCTTAGGCGAATGAAGAAAGGAGAGAGAGAGAGAAAGCAAGCTTGTGTCTGCTATTTATAATTATTGTAATCACTTGATATAATCGCAGCAAATTGGCGGGAAACTTAACTTGGCCATGCGCTGGAAAAATATTTGTACGTGGGTGGATTGCAACGCTCACTTGTGTGTTTATTGACCAATTAGAAGCTGATATTTCTTGAAAATACAGTGTAACCCGGATATAAGATAGTTGTCGGGACCGGAGAAGAAGTCTCTTGTATCCGGTTTTCTCTTATATCCGGGTTTGGTCTATTATATATACATTAACACAGGCTCTAATTTGGGACCAGAGAAAATCTCTCTTATATCCAAGTTTCTCTTATATCCGGGTTACACTGTATTTATTAAGCTGAGTAGGCTCTCTGATCCACTTTTTTGCACAAAAATGTACAAAATTAGACATTGATAAGGAAGTGGTAGTGGGATGCTACAATACAGTGTAACCCGGATATAAGAGAAACCCGGATATAAGAGAGATTTTTTATCTGGTCCCAAATTAGAGCCTGTGTTAATAAAACAAAATAGACCAAACCCGGATATAAGAGACTTCTCCGGTCCCGACAGCTCTCTTATATCCGGGTTACACTGTATGTTAAAACTATGGACTTGAAGAATTCTGATTTATTTTCCGGAAACAAGCTACTGACACTACTTCAAGCAGGTAAATTTGTGAATAAATTCCTTATCTTATTTTGCTAGAATGACTTCTGTGTCTCTTCGTCATTATCATCCTTCATAAATCTTTTTGGCGTGGGTAAATCAACTGTTCACTAAACCTGAAGCACTATAGGTTCCAACTCAATTAACCACTCTCCCATGTTTTTCTCCATTTAATACCTCCACTCCTTCACTCAGGATTACTACGTACCTCAAGTCACCAAACAACATTTCATACACTTATGACTCAATTATGGCCATAACTCTATTATTACAGCAGTGTTCATTTTGCATAGGGCCCAAGGATAAAAGCTGTCCCTCCCGCGCTTTGTCCTAGAAATAATAGAACTAAAACGTGACCTTGAGGATAAAAGTTTAAACAAGTGGTACCCAGGACGTTTACTGTCTTTCATTATGCTTTCTTTCTGATCTGCTGCGACAACAAGAATTCGAGATGTCTTAAGCATGCATCGAATTATTTGCTGGGCAATATCTACAATCCTTTGGAGGGCTCCCTTGTCTGCTACCGAGCTGATGGCATCCCAAACAGTGACAGTATCATCAGAGCAACGGTAGAACGTTATTTTATTAGCAGTTCCCTTTGTAAATTACTTTTTTATGAGAATTTTCAGTAAATAGAGAGTAACTGCTTCGCCTGCTTGACTAACGCGATGGCATTGACAGTCCTGAAGAGATCCTCTGCAATACACGTGACCAGAAACTTAATTTCATCCACCCTTTCCGCAGAAAACCCCACCGATAACCAAAATGGTAGTTTATCTTTTAAAAAGAATAGATTTGTGATAAACAAGAAACAGAAATTATTTTTGACTCGATCTAATAAGGTCGTTGATAACGGTAATAATTACACGAGGAATTAATTTCGTCACTCACCGTTTTGTTACGCGTGTTTAACTGCTTCAAGAGTCATAAAAAGAAAAATAAAGTTTCTATATAAAAATGAACTCGATTGATTCTTTATTCTTCGTAAATGTTTCATAGGTATTTGACCGTTTGCTTCCTTTTTCAACTGTTGTTGCGTCGACAAAAGGGCCAGAGCAGGCAACATAACAATTGAATAGAAAAAGAAAGTGGGTAAGTCTGTTTTTATTATTATTATGTTGACTTTAAAAAAAAAACAAAATGATCATTTGATTTATTTTTCGCTTTCAGAATCAGACGATGGTCTTTATTTTTTTAATAATCCTACAAAATTGCTTGTATTTTTCTTTCTTTTTTTTAAAATGCTAATTGACCAGCATTATTTGTTTCTTAACTTTTTGGGGGAAAATTGTCTTTTTTTTAATTGTAATATTTTTTTATTTTATTTTTATTTATTTTTTTTTTGTAAATTTTTTTTTACTTATTTGTTTTTTAATTTGCTTTGAAAAAGTGAGAAAATACAACAGCATCAGCTACTAGGAAAAGATCTCCTCTATTTTGACAACAAAAAAAATCTCTATTTTTCTTAATTTTTTTAAATAATTGAAAAAAAAAATAATATGCCATATTTTGATTCTAAAAATATTAGAAAAAGCTTTTATGTTTCAATTCAACTCTTACATTATTTTTTAAAAACATTTTTAAATTAATAATTATTTTTATTCCCGTATCTGATTAAACTACGATTTTTAATTAGTGTTATTGTTGTTGTTTTTTAAATGCTATTTTAAAATTTTTTAAAATTAATTAAATAAAGTAAAGATGCAAAAAAAAAAACCTTTTTTAAATACTTTTTTTTTTTAGACTGTTTAGAATAGATTACTGTTTTTAGTTAGTTTTTTTCTGTTATGCGACGTGAAACTAGATTAGTGTTTAGTTTATTAATCTAAATAAACTTGTATTTGTAACCATTATTAAAATAATTTATTAATAATAGTAAAAACTAAAAAGATACATGAACAATATCTCCAATCGATTTTTTTCTTGTTTTTGCGGAGAGGGCATCAAAATTCAAAATTTAACTAAAATTTCATTATTTTGTTTTTGTTTCGTTTTAACTTTTATGTTTATATTCCCTCTCTTTGTCTCTCTTCTAAGGATTATTTTCAAAACAAATGCGTTTTTAGTTTTAATACCTTTGAAATATTACTTTATAATTTTCATTAGAAAGTCCAGGTATTTAAAAAAAATCTGTGATCGTTTCTCTTCTGCTTTAAGCAAAACTCAAATTGTACTGTAGTGTAAAAACTAAATTAAGTTTTTTTTTTAGTTTTTAATTAAATTTAATAATTAAAAAAAAATAACAATTTGAGTTTCACCGCTAAAAAATTATCAATACTTGCATTCAAACTATTTTTAAATTTTTTCAAGAGGTGAAGCATTTTATTTTTCATTATAATTTCAGGTTTGTCATATTGCTTGCTTTTTATCACACGTATTCCGATCCTACAACAGACACAACCATATGGTCCAATATGTATGGGACCGCTTATTAGACTCAAGCCGCAAGCTTTGGGATTTGATCATTGAAAAAAACCTTCACGGGTTACCAATATTCACTGATCCAAAACACTGACGAACCAACAAGTGATGGAGAAAAGATGCAAATAAAAATAAACAATGAAAGCAACGCATCGACCAGCAAATCTTGATATGATGGATGATTCTTTGCACCTGCAGAGTTTGCGTTGACGTGGAAAGGATTCAAAGGTGCAATATTGACTTTAATTGTAATTTACAGTGTAACCCGGATATAAGAGAGTTGTCGGGACCGGAGAAGAAGTCTCTTATATCCGGGTTTGGTCTATTATATATACATTAACACAGGCTCTAATTTGGGACCAGATAAAAAATATCTCTTATATCCGGGTCTCTTATATCCGGGTTACACTGTAATCATTATTTGACATCAGATTACAACGGATTATTTAATAATCCTGTTTATTACTTCTTGAATTTGTATGAAATTGAAAACACCGTTGGCGTTATTGATGTTGAAGCTTCCAGCCAGGGCAGGGTGCAAGGGTCTCATGCCTCCACTTCTGAATCTGTTACCCACCCCCACTCTACTACATCTCAATTTTTATAAGATCAGTTATGTGCCATACATGATACACGCTTATGCGATCATGTATCGTAAGATACATGACTGACGAGGCAGATCCCCCCCACCCCGCAGTAGGTTGCCTTTTTTTCTGCAGTAGACCAGTTGCCATCCAAGACTATAGAACCCGGTCTGTCCTGCTATTTACCCATAGCTGGGGGGAGAAGAAGAGGATTCATACATTTCCCAAGGGTATTAGCACGTAAGTGAATGTAATGGATTCGACTGGAATTTGAACTCACCTCTCCAATTCCTTAATCCAAGCCGCTATGCATTCAGTTATGTGCCATACGTGATTCACGCTTAGGTGATTATGTATCTTTCGATACATGATTGACGAGGCAGATTTTTTCCTGCAGTAGGTTGCCATTTCTTTCTGCAGTAGACCAGTTGCCATCCAAGACTATAGAACCCAATCTTTTCTGCTATATACCCATAGTTGGGGGGAGAAGAAGAGAATTCATACCCAAAGGTATTAGCACTTAAGTTAATGCACTGGATCCGACTGGAATTTTAACTCTGCTCTCCGATTCCTCAATCCAAGCCGCTATCTATTACTCCACCGTAGTATTCGTATAAAATAGAAATCTTATTGTAACCTAATAATGGATCATATGCAATATAGGGGAACAATTCAACTAGAATAACTGAAAATAAATAAAAATGTATCTAAATACAAATTAGACATGTCATAGATTTTATTTAATTTTTAATTAGATCATTATTCTCTCTTATAAATAAACAATGTTTTGCGACAATTTTTAATATCAAATTTTGTTAAAAAGTTGAATAATTTTAACTTAACACATTCAACCTTATGGATAAAAAAAAATACTGAATTTTAGTTTTAGACGAACAAATTCATGGATTTGGACAAAAAAGACTGCCAGAATGACTTCAAAATCTGCAACAAATTTTTCGGACTTTTATATAGTCACTTGTGCTTATTTAATTTTTTGTCATGTACATAGAAAAAAAAACAAATGTTGATAGGATAGCGAGGGTTACAAAGCACTGCCCGGGGCCACCAATCAGCCTCCCCCCACCCTGGTTGGGGGTAGTATTGTAGAATATTGGTTAGTTTGCAAGTGGTCTGACACACAAGTAGACTGGTGTAGTCACTTCAAGTTCAATGTGGCCTGAGTCGTTTAATAAAGAGATATATGGGTGAATAGAGTCCACTCATGCAAATGTGTTGGGCAGGTCCATTCCAGCAAAGTGGACTAACCCACCTGCTGCATTAGGTACTCTCCTATAAATGAGGTAGATTAGCTGGCTTGCCAATCATCAGATCCTGTTCGCAGCGCCATGTAGAATATTGGTTATCAAGTGGCTACACCAGTCTACTTGTGTGTCTGACCACTTGCAAGCTAACCAATATTCTACAATTGGATGTGGGTAGCTTAATAGTTAAGAAGGGAGACTGGAATTGGCAAACACAGTGTTCAAACTCCAGCTGAGATTGTTTACATGCACTCACAAGCTAACCAATATTCTGCATGGCGCTGTGAACAGGATGCGAACCTGTGAGGGAATGTCCCATTGGATTTTGAACCCAAGGAGATACAGGAAAGCAACCATGTTAGTAGGTAAGTTATTTAACGTCTACAGTATTCACTGGCCTCGTTTCCAGACGTTCAGTTTTTAAAATATCATAAAAAATGAAATGGCAGTGCCAATTTTAATCTGTCGGGTGTAAATATATGATATTTTGAGGTTGAGGCTGCAAAAATAGCGACATACATTATAAATTTCACTATCGTTTTATTTAGTGATTTTACTCCTTTTTATTGTTACTTTTTAGATGAGGCGATTTCACTGTCATTTTGTTTCTAGTTTTATTCCATTTTATTATCGATGCACTGGTGCTCATTTGATCATTGCAGTTAAGCTACGTTGACCTCAGTCAGTACCTTGATGGTTGATCAGTTGGGAATACCAGGTGCTGTCAGTTTGCATGTGCGGGCGGTGTATGGAACTGGACATCAGAGAGTCAAGTTCCAATTCTAGTTGGGTTCATTATATTCATTTACATGCAAATATCTTTTGGGAAGGAATGTATCCATCTCTTCTTCCCCCATATATGGGTTAAATAGTAGAGCTTGTGTCAGTAAAAATCATTATTATCTCTATTATGATTTTATCTTTTGAACCGGTTCTTGTATGATCACTAAAGTTACAACATTGAGCCTGTCAGTAGCTAGATGGGTGACTGCTTGAGAATAGCGGTGCTGTAAGCTTGGGTGTGTGGGTGGTGGAATGGATAATGGCTTGGAATTTTTAATTAGAGACCAAAATTCCATTTATTTATTTTTTTTTTTTTCTAAGACATTTGCCCCAATCAAGGCAGGAGTGCCACTGGTATGCAAGGGGTTACAGAGGATTGAGAACAAGAGTAAAGAGGCATGTTTAAGGAAATGATACAGAGAAGGACGGGGAACAAGATCAAGGTATCAGAAGATATCGATTGACATTACACTTGAATATTTGAAGATTATAGTTATCAGGGAATCAAGCAAGAGGAAGGGAGTTCCACAGATGGGAAGTGCAAGAGAAGAAGCTGTTTGAGTAGAAGAGATGCTTACATTTAACTGTTTTGACAGTGAAAGGGTGGGATTCCTGTTGGGTTTGTTATGTTCACTTTCAGACAAATATACTTGGGAAAGGTATGAACCCACTTCTACCCCCGACAGCTGTGAATATAATGAGCCCAACTAGAATTGGAAGTTGACTCTCCAATTTCCAATTTAGTTATCCGTTATCCATGTGTACATGCAAGCTTACAGCAGCTGGTATTCCCAACTGATCAGTCATCATTGCTTAAGATTTGTGTCACTAAAGTCATTCTTAGCTCCCAAGAAATAATAATAAAAATTGCGTACAATATATTTACATTTTGGCATTAAATAACCCATAGAGGTGTTGATACGTCACTACACAAAATCAAACAACCAGTATTTTTCAGTATTATTATTTTGGCTTGACTACCATTTTCTGAGCCCACAATCCTTCAGCAAGACAACGCCTTGAATAAAACAGTTTAGAATTAATGAAGAAGACACACATATACTGCTGATAATTATGGTAGCGAAAAATGCATTCAAAGAAAACTAAAAAATAACAATGGTAGAGTAATGGATAGTGGCTTGGACTGAGGAATTGGAGAGCCGAGTTCAAATTCCAGTCGAATCCATTACATTCACTTACGTGCTAATAACCTTGGGAAAGGTATGAATCCTCTTCTTCTACCCCCAGCTATGGGTAAATAGCAGGACAGACTGGGTTCTATCGCCTTGGATGGCAAGTGGTCTACTGCAGAAAGAAATGATAACTTACTCCAGGGGAAAAAAAAACCTGCCTCGTCAGTCATGTATGGCACATAACTGACTTCAGGATCCATGGTGGAGTAATGGATAGCGGCTCGGACTGAGGAATCTATAAGCCGAGTTCGAATTTCAGTCGAATTCATTATATTCGCTTACATGCTAATACTATTGGGAAAGATATGAATCCTCTTCTTCTCCTCCCAGCTATAGGTAAATAGCAGTACAGACTGGGTTCTATCAAGTTGGATGGCAAATGGTCTACCACAGAAAGAAATGGAAACCTACTGCGGGGGGGGGGGGGGATCTGCCTCGTCAGTCATGCATCGAAAGATACATGGTTGCCTCGGTGTGTATCAGACATGGTACATAACTGACTGAATTTAAATAAAGTGTTACTTGATTCTGAAAGTTTTTATTTATTTGCTGTACCTCCCTTTTTGTGGACAGCAGGTACCCACTTTGAAGACCTCATATTTCGACTTTACTGTTGGTCATAAATCACCAGAAACCTTCCGTCCTAGAAAGTGATCTTTTGGTGTTTTAAGGTGTTTCTGACTGGATTTTTTATTTGATTTAAACTTTCTTATCAAATCTTGAAATGAAAGTTATCTTGAATGGCCACTCTTCTAGATCTTTTTAATGCAGGTGTCCCCAGGGATCTATCCTTCGACCTACTTCGTTTCTAATTTTCATCACCAACATTCCGGGTCATCAGTTCTCAACTCGGTAAAAATGCCGATGACACACTATTTACACCTGTCTCAATTGTAAATTTGATAAGTTCAATAATGTCAAATTGGCAAATGATCTAAAAAAAATGACATACAATCCGTTGTTAACTGGAACAAAAAATGGCATGTTAATTTCAACACCTGCTCTCTTTTAATCGTCTTAGAGAAACATTTTTTGCCTTCCATCAGTATGGCTGATGCTAACCACCAAGGGAGTGACTCCTTGTGCCTTCGAAGGCTAACATTTTCCACTGATATGAAATAGAATGAATATATTGAATCAAGTGCGAGGTCTGATGCTAGGAAAGTCAATTCAGTTTTGTTCTAGACAATTTTTCTTACCAGAATCTATCTTGCATCTTTATAGCATTTGTCGATGCATTGAATATTGTTGCCACATCTGGTCTGATGCTTCTGCCATGTATCTAGAGATTCTTGACAAAATCCAAAGAAGTTATTTATCATGAACTGGCAACTCATCTCCAGTCTCTTTCCTACTGCCAAAACATTCTGATGAGCTTTGGTACCTTGATTTATGTATTTAAGCCTAGTACTAGATTGGCAGTTAGGTCTCCTTGTTTTACAGTGGGAATTGCTAGATGTAACTGTGAGTTCTATGCTAGAAGTTTCTTCTCACTTGTGGAACTCTTGTCCGACTTCTTGTTTTCCTGTCAACTTTGATCTTCAAAAATTTGAATGTAATGTCAATCATTATTATCTGTCTTTGCCGTGTTGTAATGGTTAGCAATCTTGCCTTGCTGGATCAATTACAACTGAGTAGTGAGTTTGATCCTCTCTGGGTGCTCCACACTTTTGGCCTTGTGCCACATCTGAGCTATGCTTAGAAAATCACCATTATCATCTGTCCTCTTAAACCCTGTTCTTTTATTGTCCTCTCTATTTAATAATGATTTATCTCAGATTCTTTCACTTTCAGTAATCCCTTGCATCTTAGTGGCTTTATCGTCTTGCTTGGGGTGAAATGATTAAAACAAACAAAATGATTGTCAAAGGTTGTTAACATTTAAAAAGGTAATATACGTGTTGAAAGCTTTCAACAATTATTGAAGCATGCATTTTACTTGAGACATGATTGAATATGCCCACAACTCCCCAATTTCTGCCAGCTGTATCCCATAGACGTGTTAGCTGGTATTTTAGATTTGTTTATATTTTCGAGATGTGGTATTGTAACTATTTACACTATTTACATTATTTGGACAGTTATCCTCATCTTTACTGTCATATTCACCATGTTTCAGCCATTGTACGCTCTGTCCTTCAACAGGTGATATATGTTGGAATTTCAAACCAAGTCCTTTATTTAGTCCACTTGGGTAGATTTTTCAGTGGAATAAATAAAGGGTTCAGTTCAAAATGCTGACATATATCACCTGAAGAAGGCTGGAGTGTATAATGTCCAAAACGTTATGAATATGACGAGGACAACAGTTTGAACAATGTAAGTAGTGTAAATTATATTTTAGATTTTTAAAAATTGTAGAATTATCTGTCTTTTTTTTTTTTTTTTTTTTTTTTGTATTCAGTACTACTTAAGGAGACTGGTCCACTCGTGAAACATAGGGAAAATTTTTTGTAGATTAGAATTCAGTCGACCTTTCTTGAGGCACATTTGTCAGTATCGAAAAATATTTTCTTCTTTTAGGAGGAGCTTCCTGTTCATAATATCTATGCAGTGTAAAATTAATCCCTGGACTTGGTTGTTATGTGTGTGAAAAAAGACTTTTTTCTTGTTCTTACACTAAAAATTTCCTTTAAAGAACAAAAATTAATATAAGTATATATATCTGTTTATTTTTCTTTTAAGATAAATAATTATCCTCTACGAATGTTTGTGCATGTGCTTCAGAAAAAATATTCCATGGAAAAATGTTTTTAAGAAAAGTTAAATTTTTTTTTTTTTTTTTAATACAAAAACTCAAAAACGCTATGCTGATATCAATGATGTAAGTCCTGGTTAGCGTCTCGGATTGAGAAATCGGAGAGCCAAGTTCGAATTCCAGTCAAATCCATTACATTCGTGCTAATACCCTTGGAAAAGATATGAATCCTCTACTTTCCCCCCCAGCTATGGGTAAATAGAAGGACAGACCGTGAAAGAAATGGCAACCTACTTTGGGAAAAAAATCTGCCTCGTCAGTCATGTATCAAAAGATACATGAGCACCTAAGTATGTATCACACATGGCACATAACTGACTGACTGAAGCCCAGTTTTAAACTTGACATTTGCAAATGACAGCTGAATCCAATAATAAGTCAGGGATCGATTTTTAAACTGTATCAGTATTATGAACAACACCATTGTCTAAATAAAAAAAAAAATCAGTAATTTTTTATTCTGACAAATACCATGACTTCAGGAGGGTTTAATCTACAAAAATTATTTCCTGAAATTTTTTTTTTTTAATGATTTGGTTTGGTTTGTTTTATAGTATATCAACCTCAATGGGTTATTTAATACTGACAAGATTTTTATTGCTGGTAATATTTTTTTCAAAAAGTATTTCTGGTAATAATTTTTTACAAAAAATGTATTGCTGGTATTAAAACCTATATTTACATAATATAATATTTGCCTATAGCTAGGACCCTAACAGGTGCTACTACTCCAGGTCACGGTGGACCTAGGAACATCAGCAATTAAGAGGTGGTTCCACATTCCTCAAAACCTCCTTATCAGAGGCCTTGCTGTTGGATGTATTTTATCATCTTACTCAAGACTCAGATGTAGTTTATCATTATACACAAGACAATTTTTTTTTAAACAAAAGTCTTTAACAAGTGTTTAAATCATGCCATATTCTGAATCTGTTAGAAATAACTACATATTATTTTTATTCATTTATTTTTCAGGTGACATTGTGTTCGGAGGAAAACACCTGGGATTTTAATCCTGCAAACATGGCTCAATGCATTTATTGCATCAAGGCATATGATAAAATGTACCAATTAGAATTTTGGGAGTTTTCAGGGAAACAAATTTTATAAACGCCGTTAGGAAACTCCTATCTATGGTTTGTTTATAAAGGTGGGCTTCATTCACCTAACACAAGGCAAACAACTGAGGAAAATTACTACAGAGTTTTTCAGATGAAAGGTCAAGGGATTTTAATTTTTTTCTCTTTCCCAATTTGCGGGAGAAGTAAAAAGCTGACAGACTAAAACGGAAAGAGTAACCGTAGATCTTTTCTACGGTCATATGTCACAACATGGAAACTGTCGAGCAAACAAGCACAGAATCTGAAAGCAACCATCTCGATGGCTCCAGAAATCACAATCCGGACCTAAATGAATACACACCTACCAAGGAAAAGCTGTTTTATTGCGAAATGTGCAAAATTAATTTTTCTGACAATTCCAACCTTGAATACCATACCAGTATCCACAAGAGTAAAAAACCATTCCACTGTGAAATTTGTCGCCTAGTATTTCTACATAGGTCACAACTCCAAAGGCACATGAGGGTGCACACTGGTGAAAAACCCTTTCAGTGTCATGTTTGTAACACAAAATTTGCTCACAGCACAACACTCAAAACCCATGTACAGGTACACACCGGAGAGAAACCCTTTCACTGTGATATGTGTGGGACAAAATTCTCCCACAGTTCAAGTCTTAAAAAACACATACGGCTCCATATGGGGGAAAAGCCGTTCCACTGTGACATTTGCGGGGCTCAGTTTGCAGTGAATTCTAATCTTAAGAGGCACATGGTTTCCCACACTGGGGAGAAACCGTTCCACTGTGATGTCTGTGGCTCAAACTTTTCCCTAGGTTCACACCTTAAAAGACACATGCGATCACACACTGGAGAAAAACCATACCCTTGTGACATTTGCGGGGCCAAATTTGCAGACAATTCAATTTTAAAGAAGCACATACGTACGCACACTGGAGAAAAACCTTTCCAGTGTGACATTTGCGAGTCACGATTTTCAGTGAACTCAAGACTGACTGAACACATGCGTACACACACCGGTGAAAAACCCTTTCAGTGTGAAATCTGTGATGCGAAATTTGCTGTTAATTCACGATTGACTGAACACAGACGAAAGCACACTGGGGAGAAACCCTACCAGTGTGACATGTGCGAGTTACGGTTTTCAACATCTGCACAGTTGAGAAAACACAAACAAGCACATATTGTTGAAATGTCCATACCTATGCAAGATATATTTTGCTAGCACTGTTGGAAATAAGTCATTGGTGGACATGTTATTTTTTAAATTTTTTATTTGATGTGCAAATATTTTCCAGGGTTAACTTACGTCCAGGTTAATACAGCATGTCGCCATTTTCTTTTCTTTTTTTAACAAAAATGCTGCTGTTACAATGGAGTATATTTAAAAACGATAGTGATAAAAACAGAAATGGTAGGAAACTGAACGAGAACAGATAGATATATTGGATGTCAAAAATTTAAAATTTAAATTTAAGCATCTCAACATTTTCAGCATTTCTCTCAAAGTATAATTATAACCGACATTTGTCTGTACTTCGTTCCCTCTCCCTACATATATATGATTCACTCAATAAAAACATTTAGTCTGAAGAAGTCCTTTTGAAGAGGACGAAACATGTCACAATGGATTTTTGCATTAATCATTCAATTACCCACCCTATTCAAATATATATTTTATTACTATAAATGTTATATATAGTATACATGTTTGAATGGGCATCTGATTTTCTTTTCTTTTTAACAGTGAAATTAATGTCTACCGGCTGAGAGACTGAAAGAAAATATATTTCCCAATTAAAGAGGGTTCATTTCCACTCAGGAGGCATATTTTTTTTAGTAGCATCTTTAATCTCTAGGCCAATGTTTTTCAACTTTTTTTTTTTTAATTTAGGGTGCACTTGTAAAATAGCTAAAACTCACACTTTAAATATTAATTAGGAAAAACTATCTGTCAATATTTCTGAGATGAGGTATTCTATTTACACTATTTACATCATTTGAACTTGGTTATCCTCTTTATTGCCACATTCACATTTCAGCTGTTGTACACGCCAGCCTTCTTCAGGTGATATACGTTGGAATTTCAAACTGAACCCTTTATTTACTCCACGGGAGTAGATTGTTCTAATTTCATGTGCCATGCCTTTTTTTTTTTTTTGATCCGTTTCATCTTCAAGCAAATATTAGAATAACTTATTTTAAAATTTTTATTTTAAACACACATATAAATTCATAATTTCCTGTTTCCAATCATTCAGACAGGGGCAGTAGTGTGTTCATTTTTATTAACTATTGTCGTATCAATTATGAGTTACGTTCGAAAAAGAGGTTAAGTTTATAGAGGGTAGGGGTGTATTTTTTTAACAAATTTTGACATCCGTTAAATGCACGTCGTCTGGGTTTTTTTTATCAATGGCAAAAAGTTTTTCGGCATTTTTTTCTTCCTTGTATACTTAAACATTCTTTTTAGGGGTGTTTGGGTTAGAATACGTTTTATTTAACTACAATTTTAAAATATTTTTTACTCTTAATTACTAATAGACTATATTTCTTTTTAAAACAAGTAAATGTAATAGAATTACTTAAATTATTTTTTCATATCAAATATAAATATGTATATTACCAGCTCATTTTTTAATTTTATTTTTAAATATTATTTAAGGAAAATTTTTGACAATGACAGCAAAAAATAGCTATTTCATTTCTCTGATTCAGTAAATTTTTATTTTTTATAAACTTAGTAATATATAGTTTCTCATGTATGCACAAAGGACATGGGTCATTTAATGACCTACATATTCTAGCTTTTCTTATTAATTTCCATTTTACTGTTGGTCTTTTATTGGATTCTTTTAAGTGCCAGAAATTATGAATTTATATGTGCGTTTAAAACTCAGTAAATTTAAAAATAAGTTATTTCAATATTCGCTTGAAGATGAAACGGAACTAATGCTTTTAATTTAATTATATAATTAAATTTGAAGGTTTTAGCTTCCATTTTTGAAACATGGTTATTACTGTGTAGCAAAAACAACCATATTATAAATCAGTTACTTTATAATATTTATATATATATATATATATATGGTTGGTGCATAATTATCAAGCATTTAAAACAATGTTTATTATGATAAAAGGAACATAACAATTGAACAATAATATTTTTCAATGATTGTTCCGGAGCATATGATTATCGACACGCATTTTTATAACCTAAAAATAAAATATTTTTATTAACAAAGTAAACGAAACAGCAATTTTTATCAACAAATAAATCTCCTACAAAAACGCTTGATAATTATGCACCAACCCAATATATATATATAGATAGATAGATAAAATGTATGTATGTATGTATGTATGTATGTATGTATGTATGTATATATATATATATATATACATATATGTAAAGATGAGGGAAACTATTCTTACCCAACTTTGTTTCATCCTCTGATGGACTTTATCAATGCAAATGTAAGAATTTATTTTGTCACACGTTTTTATATACAAGAGCAAAAATGTTACTGGTTCATCAAGGCTTTGAATTTGAGAATGTTCATGAATATTCATCAGGTGGTTGACATCCTTGCTCTTGTATATAAACATGTGCAACAGAATAAATCCTTACATTTGCCTTGATAAACTCCCTCAGAAGATGAAACGCATCAGCTAAGAATAATTTTTCCTCTTGTTTTTTTATTCATTTTCTTCCTTCACAGGTACACTCTGTCTAAAAATAATTTTCACATACATACATATATATATATATATATATATATATATATATATATATATATATATGTGTGTGTATAATCTACCCCATACCTACCATATAAGTATATGCTATGCCAATCTACCCCATCATCCAACCAACAACACCTGTGATGTTTGCAACAAGGTTTGTAGATCATTATTTGGACTGAGAAGGCCTATGGTGGTACACAGGAGAGTTGTAGATTATGCAGATCCAATCAAGGGTACAATTTATGTTATATATGCCTGATACCTATGTAATCAAATGCTTGTCTCAACAGACATCTTGGGCCATGGATACTGAAGGAAGATGGATGCCATCACAAATGATGTGAGGAGTGATGGGGCTCTAAGATACGAGTATGATATGACAATCATATATATATATATATATATATATATATATATATATATATGCACACTACAGTTCAGAAGTTTGAGGAAACCCCTGGTAATTTTTAAAATTAACCCAAAACGTATTTGTTTTGTACTTTAGATAAGAGAAAATTATTATACATAGTTAAACAGCGAGACCTGATTTTTTATTATAAAAAAAAAAGAAAAGCATTTTATGATAAAATTGTCAAAATATCCTCCTTTAGCTTTGATTACTGCAGTACAAATTTTTGGTCTTCTTTGCAAAAGTTTCTCAAAGTATAAGTTTGATAATTGATTCCATTCTTTTTTTTTAATAACTCTTAGAGGTCTTTTCATTTTTTTTTCACTTTTCTGTCAAGTTCATCTAATGTTAATTCTAAGGTGGCTTCAAACTTTTGAACTGTAGTGTGTGTGTGTGTGTGTGTGTGTGTGTGTGTGTATATGTATGTATGTATGTATCTGAATGTAATGAGAATGAAAATAATAAATTCTAATGTTCACAGTATTAATTCAAAGGAGGGCTCAGTACCAAGAGTAGAGCAATAATTATTTATTACAATTTTTACATACAGACAGAAACAACTTGCTCACTACAAAGATGAATTCTTGTTTCGATGCGGCTGCATCTCGACTGGTGAGAAGCAAAAATGGTTATGAACAAATTTTTTTCCCATAAGCGGCTTGCTTGTAAATAGAATTGTTCAAAACCATTTTTGGTTCTCACCAGTCAAGATGCAACAGCATTGAAATAAGAATGCATCTTTGTAGTGAGCAAGTTGTTTTTTATCCATATGTAAAAACTATAATATATATATATATATATATATATATATATATATATATATATATAATATAAAGGTTGATCAATATTTGAGAAGTTCTGTCTCAGATTTTCTTATTAGATTTTTAAAATTTACAAATTAGTAGTTTTGTTCTTGGTAAATTTGCCAAAGTTTGTTTCTTTTTTAATTATATAAATATGAACTTTTGTCGAATCTACTAATAATATAAAACAACATTCAAAGAATTGAATAAAATATTGATATACAGAATTTGGCAATATAATTCAACCTAACATGTTTGAAAAATTTATTGCTGACAGAATACACCATATATCTCCAAGGAATTGATGTATTTTACATCCATCATTATTTTTTATTATTCCAAACATTATTTTGGGGCTACCCATATTTGAGTAGATGCCCTGTTTATTCAGTGTGAATTACAATATACTAGCTTTATTTTGACCTATCCTATTGTTTTTATCTTGGTTAACATAGATTATACAGGTTGCGATGCGTAAATTGTCACCATTTTATATTTTTACTTTCATGCATGCGTGTTTGTTTTTGTCAACTGCACAGTATAGTAGGGTCAGTTGGGCACCGTCTGTAAGAAAAAGAACACTATGATGCAATTCACTTGGCCAGAAATCTGGAAACGGGATGCTGTACTGCCTGGCATTCACACTGGAATTGCTGATACAAATATTTCAGAGTGGGTGTCAATCTGAAGACAGCGCAGAGGATTCAGAAAGAGTTGGATGAGTCTAATGGTGATTACAAAGGTATGGCAGCTTGGAAAAGATAAGAAAAGGACTCTCAAATGTGTTGGTGAGTAGTGCATCACTCAACACAGAGGCTTATATCAAGTGCCTTGAGGAGGTATGTCCTGGGTCAACAGGGTGGCTGCTGTAAGACCCTATGTTTGGCAACAGCACTCTACACCATGCCACACAAGCAGGGGAAGCCAGTCAAGGCTGTCACACATTTTTTGCGACCCCATCACTCCATATATCTGGTCACCTAACTCTCCAGACTGCAACCTCCTTGATGGTTATGTGGGGGGAGCAGTTGAGTGAGAGACCAACAAAACTCCTTGTAACACCAAAGAAGGATTGAAGGCAAGGATTATGGCAGTATTCACCAATTTAAACAAGGCGACCATCCAGAAGAGTTGCAGGAGATTCTGAAATCATCTGGAGGCCATGGTTCAAGCCAATGGTGATTTTATTGAATAATTCTGCTCTTTTATTATTTGAAGATATTTCTGTGTAAATTTGGTAAATCTATCTGATAAATGAGATGTCAGTGTTATCCCCCCCCCCTTTTTTGTCTAATTTAGACGACAATTTATCCATCGCACTCTGTATGATTATTATTATAGACAATGTTTTGACCAACTATCCTCTGGTCACCAATGGACACCTGATGTTGACCAAAGGGTATTTAGTCGAAATAGTGTGTCTATAATAATAATAATAATAATAATAATATCTCTATCAACCAAGACGAAGTAGATTGACAATTACTCGCCTCAGAAATTAAATACTAAAAGTGTGAATTATGTTCTCGGCTTTGGATGTTCGAGAAACCCCATAAAGAAAAATGTGCTCTCTGGCAAGTGTTCAAACCAGTGTCTCTCTTTGTAGGCGAAACCGCGATCTGATCTAGCAGGCTTTAGACTGCTCAGCCACAGAGAGGATTACAGCTCATCAAAGTTCAATTGCCGTTTTGAAGAAAGTACATTCTCCTGTTCAGGTCTTCTTGAAAGTACATGTCTAATCATTTGTTTTTTATACCCAAAAAACATAAATAAAGCATCTTTCAATGAATTTTATTTTCCAACAGACTGTTTTACAGCTCTTCAGTGTGACTAGACGTCTGATTGCTTCAAGCCAGGATTGAAACACAACAGATTTGGTGTCAGTCAGAGATCCTACCCCTAGGCTATTGTCGCATGGCAGAGAGAAAGGGTAATTTTAATGTTTTCTATACGAAATACACCAGTTGCCCAGAGAGCTCAATTCAGCTGAAGAGCAATGTGTTAAAAGCAGTAGGAGCCACTGTTTTTAAAATAACCCTTTTCTCAAGAGCGCTCAACTGGATTTCCCTGGAGTATATATATATATGAAGAAATATAGTCTTAAAGTGTGCTCTATTTATGGGATAAAGTGCTCAATATCAGAGATAGAGCGTGTGTAAATATAAAAGTGGACATGGAAGTCAGCACTTAGAGGCAACAGTCTGTTTCATGCTAGTGCAATCGTCAGGCAGAGTTGCCTGACGATTGCACTAGCATGAAACAGACTGTCGCCTCTAAGTGCTGACTTCCATGTCCACTTATATATATATATATATATTAGATGGTGGTACCTATATATATATATATATATATATATATATATATATAGGTACCACCATCTAACGTAAAACACCGTGACTGTTGCAGCTATGTCCTGTCTCCCTGATGGTTCTGGCTGAAAAAGAAATCCACCCGATCTTCCCCCGGTGGACTCAAGGAACCACTACTATTCGCCACGTTGTGAATTCTTGATCCGAACAGCAGTGTATCAGTCTCCCCAGAACGGTTCGGTGGGAAGGGGAGGAAATGGCTGGGTATTACGCTGAAAGGAAATCACTATTCTTGCAGAAAAAGTTCTTGTCGTAGCAACAAAGACATGAAAAAGAAAAAATAAGCAACTCTTTCAGTTCCTGTACAAAGAGCCTTTTAAGGCCACTGTTTTTATGTCACTACCGAAGAATTTACACGAGTACAAAATGTCGTAACAAGGTTCACTCGCTTGGGGTCGGAAGTGACAGAGAAAGAGTAGGAAAAATTCTGCCTAAATAGTTTCAGCTGATCTAAGGGAAGTAATTCGGGGATCTTCGTTGGAGCGTGTAATTATAGCAGTTTGCTTTCTCAGCTTTGTTGGCGAAATTAACTGGTTTCCTTCAGGGGCTATTTCTACTTCTGGGTTTGGATTGGACCTTTTTGGCACGTGACAACCAACCAACCAGACCAGCAAATTCCAACAAGCCGTCTCTTCCGCATTTTGAAACACTCCACAATCCAATCTGACCTGGTCTCTGATCCCCACTGTCTAACTCAAGTGTGCAGGCCGCTTATATAGAGAGAGGCGGAACTAAACAACTTCTAGGCACCGCCCACAAATTTTAATATGCAAATTGCCTTGATCACCATTCAAGTTTTTCTGGTCTCCGAAACTCTGCGGGAACCCATTTTTCAAGTGGTACTAAAATCGAATTCGGACCTCCTGCTGGGTTTTCTGCAGACAACGTCCACTTAAGTTTTGCCGAAACCACTTATCCCGTCTGGTTGAAGTCCGTGTGTTAGACCACCCAAAAGTCCAATTCGCCATTTATCATAAACTTAACTTTAACGAACCCGTCTCTTAATCACTCTGGAATTATTACATTTAATTAACTAATAACTCAACCCCAGAAACAATTATTAAGAAAAAAAAACAAGAAAAAAAACGAACTTATTTCTGGAATTACTCCGGAATCCCTTCTACCCAAGTAATTAGCACCTTCATCCTAATTCTTTAGCACTGTTGATTACTAAATCCACCTCGGAGTTTCTCTCTCTTCATGTCCCATAGTTACTTTGTTCAAACTTTTTTTTCAATAATTTTATTTAATAGTAAAAAAATAAGGTATTTAGATTTTGAAACCATTCGCAAACGCCCAAGATTTTTGAAAATGTATTGGTTTTCGATGGATTTTAACAAGTTTCAACGACTCGCAAAAAAGTTAGAAACTTAAAATATATTTAAAAAGTGAATCTTAATAACTCTGCAATTGATTCTATAATTAATAAACTTCGTAATTAATTTTGTAACTAGGACTCTAATTAGATACACTGTCATGTATTTTGTTTTACTTTATATTATTTTATTAAATGAGCTACCTTTGTTTAAAGGGGCTCCCTTCTTGTTAGTTAACCTACTTAGGGAGACATTCTCCTCCTTTAAACAATTGTATGTACATATTTCTATAATTGTGTTAATAATAATTATAGTTATAACTATATTTGCTGTAAATTGTTCCGAATTGTTAGTGGTATAATTGCTGTAAAATAGTGTTGCGAATAAATTGTTCTTGTGGTAAAAAGAGGAGGGGAAAAATACTGACAGGACAAAGTTTTTTTTTGGCAAAGTTTAAAAATCATACAAAAATAAAAACTTGTATCAAAAGGACTTTTTTTTTTTCTTGACACCACAATTGCAGTATACTTCTCTGTTGAATCTGGGAAATAATAATTATTAGTTTAATAGTGAAAGGTTGTTGCTGGAATAGATCATGGGTTCTCAACCGGGGTCCACATGGGCCCTAGGGGTCCATGTAATATTTCTGGGGGTCCACAGGCAAAATATAACAAATTGGGCGGTCCACAATGATTATTTGGTGGTCCATGAAAGAAAGCCAACTCAGAATGGGTTTTAATATTAAAAATTAAATTTCTACTGTAATTTACACTATATTGATATATATATATATATATATATATATATATATATATATATATATATATATATATATGAATGATTCTTTCTTTCTTTCTTTTATATGGGTACCCCCACTGAATTTTTGATATCTAAAGTTTAAAATTAATTGCTAGGTTATTGCTTTTCCAACATCTTGTTTGAATCGGGATTGTCGTGATTCTCAACTGTTATCAAAAGTTTGCAATAGACTTGACATTGTGAAAAGAGGTGACGTTCGACTGTCATTAACATCGATGGAACCAGATATAAAGAAACTCACTGAGCAGCATCGACCACGGGGGTCTTGTAGTGACTACTACGATTACCACGCCTACAAAATACTCATCTATGATTGGTTAGAAAATAAGTACTGTTTACAATAGGACAATTTACTAATCGCAGTATCCACACTAAAATTTTCTGCCATGACTTTGCCCAACTTAATTTTGTAAAAAAAAAAATCAGTGATTGGTTGATTTTTGTCCAATCGTGTATTTTAGATATTCTTTTCAACTTTTCCCGCTTGTCTCTCTGGAGCCTACCAAATAGAATAAAAACAGTTCTTACTCCACAAATAATTTCAGTAGAACTCAGAAACTTACACGTAACTACATTCTTCTACGTTTCTACTCAACACGCACACACAGACACAGAACTAATATTACATTACTCTATTAACTGTCTGTCACCAAGCCAAGTTCACAAACCAAATTCTGTTATCTTTTGTACAACACAAATTTAAACTAACTTAATTTCATTCTTGAATTCAAAATCTTATTTGTTCACCGAACTCTGAACATTTCAATCAAGAAATATCTTAAGTACATTTTTCCTGTCTTGTTTCAGATAACAGTACAAGGGAAGCTACTTTTCTTTCCCTAAATATTAATACATTAGCCCAATTGTTTGTACTCGTTGATTTTCAATATATATTTTATTGCTGAATGCATTTTGGTTTCTTGTTCTCTTTCCTTGCGTTTTGCAAAGTTTAAATGCATTGTGCTCTTACACAAAAACGCAGCCTTATACACAATCTCAAAACAAACAAAGTAAACCAGAGCACCCCAATACAATCTCGTTGAATAAATATGTCTTTCTTTTTTTTTTCTAATCACACACTTAACTTAGATTGGTTTATTAAAATTTTTAACCAGTGTGCATAAATAAATGCTGCAGTGAATTCAATTGCTTGACGAACTCTGCTCCCCATGGCCTTGATTATGGAAGAAACATTGTAATACAAGATAAAAATTATTATTATTATTATTGTAGAATAATTTATTTGCATTAGTTTACATTTAAAAATAAAGCTTAATTATATAATATTTCTTTGATTATAAAAACCTCAAAATTTTTATTAGCGAAAAATAGAATATTGTCTTATGTCATATATCTATTAAGGGGTCCATGGGTAAAAAAAAAGTTGAGAACCACTGGAATAGGTGATTTTTTTTTAAAAAAAATTTGGCAAACATGCTTGCAATAACAGAAGTATCAAAAGGACGGTTTTTCTCATGACACTGCTCTTAATTTAACTACCTTTACTCAAAGAAACATGACCCAATGGATAAAAGTGTTGGTTGGATCCAGTGACTTGACTCAAAAAATTGTGAGTTCAATACTTGGCTATGGCAATGGTGAAAAAAAAAACTTGGATAAAGTTAAAGGGAGGTAACTGAGACTCCCGGAGAGACATGGCATGTGGAACTACAAAGAACAATCTACCCCAGTGGACTTTAAAATAAAGGGTCCAGTTCAAAATTCCGATCACCTGAAGAAGGCTGGTGCTTACATGAACATGTCAAAGAAGATGAGGATAACATCATGCACGCAAAAAAAAAAAAAACAGCGTGTCAAAAGTATGGTTTTTTCCTTTGACACCACTGTTATTTTGTACTATGTTGACTCTCTCGGCAATGTTTCTTTACAGCATTATAAAAATATGTGAACTAAGTAAAATGCAATATTTATTATTCACCTTTTATAAAAATTTATTACTTAGCATTTTATAAAGAAATGAATGTGAAAAGAAATCTTTTTATTCAAAAATTTATAAAAATTACAAAATTATCAAAATATGTAAATCAACTACAATGCAATATTTATTATTTACCATTTTATAAATAACTATGAAAACAATTTTTTTTTATTCATCTTATTACTATATAAAACACTGTGAACTTTGTATCTTGTGTGTTTGCCAGAAGTCATATATAAAGAGTGGAGAAAAGAAAAATATAAACAAGTCATATATAGAGAGTGGGGGAAAGAAAAATATAAACACGTCATATATAGAGAGTGGGGAAAAAGAAAGATGTAAATTTATTATCGTGCAGGAAGTGGGGGATGGAACTGATTTTCTTAGGAGAAAGTATATAAAACACATGAAATCTGGTCCGAAAAAGGATACGCATAGCTGTCATCAAGGTCCACGCCACTATCGCTTGTGAAATTCACAATTGCAGGCTAAAAGCAACAGTGCTGACAAACTTCAAAGAGATTACTTCAGGCTACAGCAACACCATCCACAGTAAGAAAGTTAATTATTATTTTTAACTATAAGGTTGGAGGTTTTAAATTTTTTGTAATAAATAATTAGTCTAATATATACAATGTCCCATATGGAAAACAATAAATCATATATATCTACACAGGAAAACAGAGTGTAAGGAGAAACAAAAAAAAAAAAAAAAGGGTCTTACATGTAATATGGAAATTCTTCTGTTTCTGGAGAAGTCATGTTTATGACTCCAGATTCAAACCGGTTGCATTCGCCTACTAAATCCCAGGTGAGGACATATTCTGTGAAGGGGAAATAACAAGTCTTGGGTTTTTCCAAATTCAGGACTGCAAGCTAGAGTTTCTTTCTATATCTGGGAAAGGATATATTCCCAAAGGGAAACGGGACCATGGACTTGTAAACTGTAGCATTTGCTGAAAGAGGCAGATTGAACCTCAGCCCAGGCCACTTGACCCAGGCTAAAAAAGCAACAGTTCGGTTTGGCTGCCGTAAACAAACTACCTGACTGGCTTCTCTTGTCACTGTATGAAGTGATGTCCCTAAGCGGCTGTCATGCGACCCTTGTGACTACCTCAATGAAAGGGAAGCAATCACTTTTTGTATCCCTACACTTGTTTTAATTTTTAATAATAGATAAGTTTAGGAATTTGTATTATAGAAATAGTAAATGTATATTCTTTATTTTGACGTTTATTAGTATTTTACTCATGTACATAGATGTTCCATAGTTCTTAAATACAAGTTTATTAAATTATTTAAGGAAAATAAACTTGTATTTAACAACTAAATTCTATGGAACATTTATGTGCACTAGTAAAATAACTCAACCATTTTAAAACATGTGAGTAATTAATAAATCTTTTTAAAAAATGTGCAGATTTATTAAATGAGATCTCCGGCTGATGCTTCTCTGTAAGATTTTTTGTTTTTTTATATTCGGCACCTTCGATTTCAATGAAAGTCGAAGATCACCCCTTTTCACAATGTCATTTCTATTATGGGCTTTTGATAGTGAGACACACAACTAAAGTCTGATTCAACAAGGTAATATGATTTTACAATCAAAACATCCGGTAGAGTAAAAGGGATGCTGACTTACATCGCTTCATCTTGTTTTCTTCCAGTTTTAGAGTTGTTTTTTCTACCCCAGTGATCGAAATAAAGGGTTCAGTTCGAAATTCCAACCACCTGAAGAAGGCCGGAGCGTACAACGGCCGAAACGTTGTGACAAATATGGCAACAAAGATGAGGACAATAGTCCGACTAATGTAAATACTGTACATAATACCTCATCTCAGAAATATAGACAAAGTAAATAGTGTTTAATATTTTTGTCGTAAATTCTCAAAGAACAAAGAAAATGTATAAATTCTCTTTCATATGTTTGAGTTTTATTAAAATTCTAATCATTGCTTTTTAAAACAATAAACATTGCAGAGGGAGTGAAGGTAGTTAAAATAATAGCGGTGTCAAGGGAAAAGCCATCCATTTGACACTGTTTTATTGTGGGTATGAAGGTTAAAGATTGTCAAATATTTTTTATGAAAGTGTATAGGAGTTAATGTTTTAAAAATGTTTAATGTTTATATAAAAATTTAGTCAAACATTAACTTTCATGGCCGCAAAGAAATGGTCGGTGAAAAGGATAGTTTTTCTCTTGAAACCACTGTTATTTTGTGCTATTTTTACTCCCATGGTAATATTTATTTAGAAGATTATGAAAATGTTTGACCCAAGTACAATGTGATATTCATTATTTACCTTTTATAAAGATTTATTAACATTTTTATAAAGAAATAAATGTGAAAAGAAATCTTTTTAATCAAAAATTTTTTAAAAAATTACAAAATTATCAAATTTGCTATAAATTCTTACAGAACAAAGAAAATACATAAATTCCCCTTCCTACATTTAGGTTTTATCAAAATTCTAATCATTGCTTTTTAAAACAATAAACATTGCAGAGGGAGGGAAGGTAGTTAAAATATTAGGTTGTCAATGATGCATTTTTTGGTTGGTTGTTGATCTGGTAGTCTAACAAAGTAATCTCCTTAGAATATTAAAAAAACCTTGACTTATTCCTGACTCATTTTCTTTCCAGATAATTTTTCTTTCAATATATTGTTACTCAAGCTCAATGAAAATGTTTGCAATGAAACAATGTTGAGTCATTTTACCGTAAAAAACTGGGGAAAAAAAAGGACCATTTTTGCATTGAATCATTACATGCAATGAAAAATGGGTAGTCTTTGATAACAGTAACAGAGTAGGCCAGATGCTAGTTGTTACGCCCGGGGTTTCGTTGGGACTACGATAGCCGGGACGCAACGAGAAAATAAAAAAAAATAAATAAATAGACCCCAAGGTTCGATATAAAAATAAAAAAAGAACGTTGGGAAGGGAATTCTCCAATTCCGGACGTCGGTAAACGCAGAGAGTAAATGAACTATATGCAGACATAGAACGATAGAAGACAACACGAGAATATATGATACAAAAGTTTTATTTATAAAATATACAGACAGTAAGAAAAAGAAAAAGAAAACTAAATAATATAAGGGATGGGGAGATAAATTACCTAAACAAATACTAATGCGGCGAAATACATATGACTACAGAGACAGCAGATCATAAGATATAGAAAAAAAATAAAGAAACTTACATATGGTCGGAATCGACGTCGATTGACTATTACCAATGATAAAAGGGTGGGATTTACAAAGTTCAAGTTATGAGTTCTTTGTTTGGCGATGTCTCGTGTTGATGGCGAGAAGAACACACAGAAAAATCACAGGAATGTAGCCGGCTTTGGTTGACGATGTCGTTCCAGGGTCTCTCGTCGTTCCTTTGGTTTTGGTGGCATCTAATTCTTCTAGTGGCGGATAGCTAAGTTTGGGTTTGGTGACGTCCGCTTCCTCCGAGGGTCAGCAACTAAGTGAGATTGTTGCCACCTCAACACGAAAACGAAAACTGCTATCAGTTGGGTCACGTGTTGGCCCACACGAAAAAAAAGGTGTGTGGGTGTCTTTCGCGGACCCTAATGTCACTCGCCCCTATCTGCCAAACAGCGTTTGTCTCGTCTACGGTCAGAGACTGGATAGGAAATGGGAGGAGGAGGTAAGGTTCCCTTCCGGGAACTGGCCCTGACTTATCTGGACATAAAAATAATATATAACCCACAATCTGCCTACTCAAGAAATAAGGTTATCAAGGGTCATATGTTTCGTCGCAAATATACAATGTACTAAAAACATGCCTATAAAATCTGAGGTGACCGTACACCTATTGGGTCAACGTAACACCCCCTCACCAAAAAAATGAAAAAGGATCGCTTGCGATTCTTTTTCACCACAATAGGGAATGGGATTCACTTTAAAAATAAAGATTTGCTCTCCTTTATTTTCCCTTTTTTTTATCACGAGTATATTCTGTATCACGTTAGCCACTCGATAAAGCGTCCGCACATACGTTGTCGGTGTTTCTGGGCATGATACGTTTTCTTCAGGACTTCTAGGCCTACGTCTGCATGATTAGAGGCATAGAGGGGTCCATCTACGGATAGTCTGGGGCTTGGCTTCCCTCTCTCGTAATATGGTTTGATCGTATTAATGTGGCACATTTGTGTTCCTTTCCTTCGGTCTAGAGCGTTCACAATGTAGTTGAGGTCGCTAATCCTCCGAGAAATTTCGTAAGGACCGTGAAATCGAGCCTTCAGGGGGTGACCAGACAACGGTAACAGCACCAGTACTTTGTCTCCGACATTGAAACTTCTTCGAATGGTGTTTCGATCGTACTGTCTCTTCATCTTGTTCTGGGCTGTTTTAAGCTTTTCTCGTGCCAATTCATAAGCCTCGTGCAATCGGGTTCGAAAACGGGATACATATTCTAAAACCGATTCGTTTGTGGGGGTTTCTTGTAACCATCTTTCCTTTAACATAGACAAAGGTCCCCGCACTGTGTGTCCGAACACTAATTCGAACGGGCTGAATCCCAGTGATTCTTGTGGCGCGTCTCTCGCGGCAAATATCAAGAACGGGATACCCTCGTCCCAATCTTTCTGATGATCTGAGCAGTATGCCCGGATCATCGTTTTTAGTGTAGAGTGAAAACGCTCTAGAGCTCCTTGGGATTGGGGATGATATGCACTCGACGTGACTGTCTTTATGCCTAGAGAGTTCATAGCCTGCCGGAATATTCGGGACGTGAAGTTCGAACCTTGGTCAGATTGTACCACCTTAGGTAATCCGACCATAGAGAAGAAATTAGTCAGTGACTTAGTAATCTTCCCGGTGGAAATGATTTCCAGAGGGATTGCTTCAGGAAACCGGGTTGAGGCACACATGATAGTCAGTAAATATTGGTTTCCGTGCTTGGTTTTGGGGAGAGGACCAACACAATCGACAAGAATTCGGCAGAATGGTTCCTCAAAGGCAGGAATCGGGTGTAAAGGGGCAGCAGGGATTGGCTGATTTGGTTTGCCTATCATCTGGCAGGTATGGCAGGTCTGACAATACTTTGATACATCCCCACGGATTCCGGGCCAGTAGAAGCTTCTGCCGATTCGCTCGTGTGTCTTACGGATGCCTAAGTGACCTCCCATGGGTGTTTCGTGGGCTGTCCGAAGCACTTCCTCTCTATGTCTCCTTGGTAATACCAACTGATGTACACTCGACCAATCTTCCTGGGCGGGTGTGTGTGTGGGCCTCCACTTCCGCATTAAGATGTCGTTCTCGACGTAATATCCTGAGGGTACCTTGTTCAATTCTTCCTCAGGTAACGTTTCTTCGAACAGGGGGGCGATTTGGCGATCCTCTCTCTGTTCGATTGCCATAGACCTTTCTATAGTGGGCATGACATCTGTTGTTTCCTTCTGCGGGTTAGGGCTTGATGTCGGGGTCTGTTCGAGCATAGGGTTCGATCCTATCTCATGGCCTAAGCAAGTTTGGGAGAGGTCAACTACCTCGGCCCCTTCGTCCTCGCTTTCCATTCTGGCACTCGTCTCCTCGGCTCTCTTCCTCGCATTCGCTCGGGTCACCACACATGATGGGAATATTCCAGGATGCATTTCCTCGATCTTCTCAGTCTCCTCTGAGACGCTCGGTTTTTCCACCACTCTTGGATGGGGTACAATTCTTTCTCCAGCCAGGTCATTTCCCAGTAACATCGATATACCTTTCATAGGCAGACTATCGACCACTCCGATGACTATAGTTCCACATACTATATCAGAGTCAAGGGAGATCCGGTGAAGCGGGACACTGACAAAACCACTTCCTACCCCTTGTATGACTACTCGTTCGCCCGTGGCTGTCTCTGATCCGCGTGGCATGTCTTCTTCGACTATCAGAGATTGGGTCGCTCCTGTGTCTCTTAGGATTTTGATTTTAACCCTCTTCGTGGGGTCATCCACCGGACATACGGAGCCGTCCGACACAAATGGTCTGTATTCCTCTCTGATTTGACCTTTGATCTTCCTACTGAGATCCTTACGCGACGATATAAACCCTTGTGGTTTATTCGAGACTGCACTTTTCTTCGCGAAACAATTCGCCGCCATGTGTCCTACCTTCCCACAGTAGTAACACGTCATGTTTTTCTCTCCTTCTGTCCGTCGGGGAGTAAAGGAATGAGAATCAAACCGTTTACTTTTCGGGCTGTTGGGGCGATGTGGGTAGTTGGCATGACCAGGTCTTGTCCTTGAACCAGCGCTAGCCATTACTCGAGGCTTTGTGCTTCTCCCATATTCAGATGGGTCCTCTGATTTATTCCTGCCTCGCTTATGCGTTAGTGCATATTCGTCTGCGAGGGTAGCCATCTCATAGGCTGTATCGACCCGTTTTTCATTGAGGAATGTTTCGAGGTTATCGGGTACGCACCATTTGAACTCTTCTATTAATATTAAGTGTCTTAGCTTGTCGTAATCCGCACCTATTTCTTTCGCCGAAATCCATCGGTCGAAATACGTTTCTTTCTGTCTGAAGAACTCTACATACGTTTGGTTTTCGTCCATTCTATGATCCCTAAATCTCTGTCTATATGCTTCTGGTACCATTTCGTAGTTTCTCAGGATCGACGTTTTCACAATGTTGTAGTCGGCACTGTCCGCAATTGAAAGGGAGGCATACGTTTCTTGTGCTTTACCTTTCAGAGCTGTCTGTAATAATGTCGGCCAGGCTTCGATGGGCCATTCTAGATTTGAAGCTATTTTCTCGAAGTGTTGGATATCTAAAATATGGTTCTTTTTCAGTTTTAATAAACCGTCGAACGTGGGAGAGTTTAGAAACGTATCTATTACAGACATCTCGGTTTATTTGCCTTCCGTAATTCTACGACCGCACTGTTCCTCACTGCGAAGTCTTGTGGAAAAGGAGAAATGATTCCCGGACACGAGCCCCCAATTCTGTTACGCCCGGGGTTTCGTTGGGACTACGATAGCCGGGACGCAACGAGAAAATAAAAAAAAAATAAATAAATATAAGGGATGGGGAGATAAATTACCTAAACAAATACTAATGCGGCGAAATACATATGACTACAGAGACAGCAGATCATAAGATATAGAAAAAAAATAAAGAAACTTACATATGGTCGGAATCGACGTCGATTGACTATTACCAATGATAAAAGGGTGGGATTTACAAAGTTCAAGTTATGAGTTCTTTGTTTGGCGATGTCTCGTGTTGATGGCGAGAAGAACACACAGAAAAATCACAGGAATGTAGCCGGCTTTGGTTGACGATGTCGTTCCAGGGTCTCTCGTCGTTCCTTTGGTTTTGGTGGCATCTAATTCTTCTAGTGGCGGATAGCTAAGTTTGGGTTTGGTGACGTCCGCTTCCTCCGAGGGTCAGCAACTAAGTGAGATTGTTGCCACCTCAACACGAAAACGAAAACTGCTATCAGTTGGGTCACGTGTTGGCCCACACGAAAAAAAAGGTGTGTGGGTGTCTTTCGCGGACCCTAATGTCACTCGCCCCTATCTGCCAAACAGCGTTTGTCTCGTCTACGGTCAGAGACTGGATAGGAAATGGGAGGAGGAGGTAAGGTTCCCTTCCGGGAACTGGCCCTGACTTATCTGGACATAAAAATAATATATAACCCACAATCTGCCTACTCAAGAAATAAGGTTATCAAGGGTCATATGTTTCGTCGCAAATATACAATGTACTAAAAACATGCCTATAAAATCTGAGGTGACCGTACACCTATTGGGTCAACGTAACATAGTGAATCACCAAAAACAATACCCTAGGTAGGCTAGATGCAAGTGAATCACCAAAACAATACACAAAATCTCCACTGCACTCTAAAATGTTAATGGTTACTGTATGGTGGCCTTTCAAAGGGGTTATTCATTATTCATTCTTGCATCAAGGGAAAACAATAACAGCAACCTCGTATTGTACGAAAAATTGAAAAAGAAACATCCTAGACATGTGAATACCACTACCAATACATCATATTCCATTTTGATCATGTGTAAAGAGGGGGAAAGACACTACTTGGTTTCGGTGAGAAAATGAAAGAAAGAAGGGAAAATAGATGTAGAGAGAATCAGATTAAGCTGATAAGAACAGATACTACACTTTGATCCTAGCCAAGAAGTGTGCCCACATAGCTACCGAATGTGACACAAGGTCACTTTAAAGTGGGTTCAATGGCAATACTGTGGAAAAATTTCCCAAGCCTCCTCAGCCCTTCCCTCTTTGGAGATGCCTCAGGTACTGGGCAATAAACCCAGCCTCCTACTGAAGGAGAATTACTGCTTTGGTTTCAGTGAGAAAAATGAAAGAAAGAAAGGAAGATAGAAGTAGCAAGAGAGAGAATCAGATTAAGCTGATAAGAACAGATACTACACTTTGATCCCAGCCAAGACGTGTACCCATATAGCTACCAAATGTGACACAAGGTCAGTTTAAAGTGGGTTTAATGGCAATACTGTGGAAAAATGTCCCAAGCCTCCTTACTTCTTAAAATAATGACCAACATTCGTATTTAATAGTTTTAACCTGTGAAAATTTCACAAGTTTTTCAATTTTAATATTCAGATGAATCTTAATTAAGTCTTAATTTCAGTTAATGATTAAGCTCATGGCGAGTTGTACGACAAAATATCTGTAGAAATTCCCCTATCACGTCATTTAATATTTGAGCTTAACAACTTTAACAAAATATTGCAATAACAATCATAAATATGAATGCTGGTCGTTATTTTAAGAAGTGGGTACAAATGAAAAAAATTTGAAATTGATACCTTTTTCCATTTCACTGAAACAGCCATTAAATACATCTGTCTTCCCTTCTTTCATTCATCAAGTAGTGTCTTTCCCCAACTTTTCACGCAATCAAAATGGAATAGTCCATTATTTATGAGGTATTTACATAGGACATAATGGTCGTGCAAACTAATGACAGGAGGGACAAGCAAAATTATAATAGTATGATTGTTATTGCTATATTTTGTTAAAGTTGTTAAGCTCAAATATTTAATGATGCAGTTTCTACTGATATTTTATTGTCGTAGAACTTGCCACGAGCGTACGCAATCATTAACTGAAGAATCAAAATTTATCAGAAATTTTGAATAGGAAAACCATTAAATTTTCACGGATTAAAACTAGTGTAAATAAAAAAAAAAATTCAAATAAACTCTGATTAAAAGGAACATTGTTTAAAAGGAATTGCCACTTAGCAGGAATAATTGTCTAAAAGCTGGATGGAATACTGCAACTTCTCACTTAACGACTGGATGCCATTCAGATGGTCACTAAATGAGAACTTGTACCTGACCGCTATTTCAGGCATACTGTATGTGTATGTATATAGCTGGCCACTCGTATTCGAGGATACCTGTCTACTAGGGTGGCTAGCCAATCCCTATTGCAGACGCTGGCTCAGGTGCATTTGTGTTTATTCAACACCGACAGAGCCCACCTGTGGTTTACACTGCAACTATGCTGAGCAGACCTTAGTTACAGTTTCTGAGAAACAGCATGTTATCTAGCGTGATCAACAGTCTCAACAAGGCCAGCACGCTCAAGCCCTCGGCCACGATGACTTGTGCCTTTGTGCTAGCACAGATATCGACAGTGCCCAAGGGTTCCATTCACACATTTTCACTTACAAAGCTTGGGTCAACCAGTGGTATGGTTTTCAGGCACTTTCCAAAGGTGCCACATGCTGTGATCAACCCCCTCCGGGAAGTCTCCTTCCCGACAAATTGACTATGGTGAGATTCAAACCCTGGTCTCATGGTCAGAATGCAAAACACTCGGCCATGCACCCATTTCAGGCATACTACGCATGTAATGTGTTTGTGCCAATCAGCTTCAGATAAGTTCAATGACACTTTTGCACCATCTGCAACATTTCTAATTTATTTCTAAATATTTATACAGTGCATTTGCATACTGAACAGTAAATATAACGAAAACATTTGAAAATCAGCTCCGTACTCTGTACATTACTTCCGTTAGCAAATACCGAGGAAGTAAATTTTCATTTATTTTTGCTTTATTTATTTGGATTCATTTTATACAATTATAAGTCTACCATTCGTCCGTGCATCGAATATCGCTGCCACATCTGGTCTGGTTCTTCTGCTATATATTTAGAGACCCTTGATGAGATACAAAGAAGAATTTGCAATTTTACTGATCCTGACCTGGCATCTTGTCTGTGCACCGAATATTGCTGCCACATCTGGTCTGGTTCTTCTGCTATATATTTAGGGACTCTTGATGAAATATAAAGAAGAATCTGCAATTTTACTGGTCCTGACCTGGCATCTCATCCTTGCACCAAATATTGCTGCCACATTTTGCACCTCTGCTTCAGTCCCTTTCCCATCACTGTAACATAGCTTCCCTGGGCCTTTTCTATAAATACTTTCATGGTAATTGTTCTGATGAGCTTTCCTTTTTGGTACCTAGAGTTTATGAATTTGAATGCAGTACTAGATTGACAGCAAGGTCTCATCATTTTACAATTGAAATGGCTAGATGTAACTGTAAGTTCTATGTTAACATTTTCTTCTCTTACATTTCTTGCTTGCAGAGCTCTCTTCTGGCTTCTTACTTTCCAGTCAAATTTGATCTTCAGAAATTTAAATGCAATGTCGATTGTTATCTTCTGTTTTTTAATTCCTGTTGTATTATTGTTACCTTTCCTTAATATTGTTTTCTTTTTCTCATATTCTCTCACACTCAATAACCCCTTGCGTCTTAGTGGCCTTATTGCCTTGCTTGGAGTGAAATGATTAAAAAAAAAAAAATCAAAGAAAGAGAAAATGCTCACGATCAAAATGTGCATACAATGCACAATAGTGACTAGTTGGGATATTTTTATTTTATGAGATTTATAGTTGGTCATAAGTCTGGTGTGTCGTTAAATATGTAATTCCTTCAGAGTGATTGTATTTAGAGAAACAATTGCTCACATAGACCAAAATCTTTTATCCTGATATGTTCCAATTCAGCAGAATCCACTGCCTGTAAAATTTTAATGGGGCTGATATTTTCTTAAGTGTGTGCGTAAATGTTTTTTAAGACTGGAACTCTGTGAAAAATCCGACCCGCAAATGTCACAGTGAAATGGCTTTTCACCAGTGTGTTTCCGTATGTGACTCTTAAGGTTAGAATTTTTGGTGAAATTCAAGCCACAAATGTCGCAGTGAAAAGGTTTTTCTCCAGTGTGAATTCGCATATGATCCCTTAGGGAGGAGTTTTCTGTGAAATTGGATCCACACAAGTTACAGTGGAAGGGCTTTTCGCCAGTGTGCGTTCGCATGTGTGTTTTCAGGTTTGAGCTCGTTAAGAATCTTGATTCACATATCGTACACTGGAAGGGTTTTTCACCAGTGTGTCGACGCATATGAATTTTTAGATGCTGCCTACGTGAAAATTTTGATTCACACATTTCACACTGATAGGGCTTTTCTCCACTGTGTGTCACCATATGACTTTTCAGATAGATTTTCTGTGAAAATTTGGCCCCACAGATGTCACAATGAAATGGTTTTTCAGTACTATGGGTGAACATATGTCTTTTCAGGTATAATTTTTCCAGGAATTTTGAACCACAAATGTCACAGTGGAAGAGTTTTTCGCCTGTGTGTTTCCGCATATGCCTCTTAAGCTGATAATTTTCTGAAAAGTTTGAACCACAAACCTCACAATGAAAAGGTTTCTCGCCAGTGTGTTTTCGCTCATGTCTTACAAGGTGGGACTTTTTATAAAATTTCAAGCCACAAGTTTCACAGGATAAGGGTTTCTCTACAGTATGGGTTCGCATATGGCTTTTGAGATCAGATTTTCGAGAAAATTTTGACTCACAAGTTTCACACTTGAAAGGTTTTTCATCAGAGTGTTTACGCACATGTGACTTGAGATGTGAATTCTGCGTGAATTTAGCTTCACAAAGATTACAACTGAATGGCTTCTCCCCAGTGTGTGTTCGCATGTGTCTTCTGAGATGTGAACTGGTGGAAAGTTTTGACTCACAAAGCTCACATTGATACACTTTTTTGCCACTGTGTGTCCGCATGTGGGTTTTGAGACTGGATCGCTTGGGAAACAGTAATTTACAAATCTCGCAATGAAATGGTTTTTCTGTGTCATGTATACTTTTGTGATACTCTAGGTTGGTGGTATCGGAAAAACTACACTGGCATTTCTCACAGTTGAAAGGTTTCTGTTCAGTATTTACTTTCGCTCTGCTATTTGGAGTTGATTTTTTTGCCGGAGTGTAAGTTTTACGGCATTTTCGGACACTCCTCTTTTTCGCTTCCATCCTTTCAGAGCAAGAAATAGTCTGAGCTCGGACACAAAACTGGACTTTCGTTAATCTGCTTGTGGGGATTGGTGAAGGTTTTCTATTCCAAAGTCTTCAATGTGTTGTTTTGTTAGCAAGGTTTAATTTCCAGAAAACTTTCTGTTTTTTTTTTCTTTTTCTTTTGAGTTGTTTCATGCAATGTGGATTTAGAAAAATCCAATTGCTCAGTTCTCAATGTTACCCTTTTCAGTTCTCAAGGGTACCCTTCTTAATTTACTTTTCAGGAAAGTTATGCCGTTGGCCAACAGTTTCTTTTCTGCCTGTCTTGCTGCTACACTATATTTTGTGTACAAATTAAAACTGTCATCTTTAAGCAGCAAAACCTGGAAATAGAACAGGAATACTGAATAAGTAGTAAGTAAAATAAAACAGTAGAAGTTTTGTAAATATGAATTACTTTTTAATTATGCAGGCGATATTCCTTCTTTAATTAGAAATGGGGGCAGAATTTTAGAATAGGCAATGCAACCAGAAATAATCAGGTTTTTCAAAACTGGTTTTTATATTACTATAGATTAGGCACGAGTAATTACAATTATCTTTTTTTTTTTAATCCTATCAGTTTGCTGTGTGAATTCAATGTAAATTGATCTCCTTATGGAAGCCAATAAAAAATATGCCCATAAAACAGCCACATCATGTTGAAACACTGGTTCCTGTACGATCACCCAAGTTAAGCAACATCGAGCCTGGTCAGTAGCGAGATGGATGACCGCTCAGGAATACCAAGTGCTGTTAGCTTGGATGTGCGATGGTGTAATGCATAATGGCTCGGAACTGTTAATCAGAGAGCCAAGTTCCAATTCCTCTTTGGGTTCACTTAGATTCACTTCAAATACACTTGGGAAAGATATGAATCCACTGAAGACACACCCACCCCAGCTATCAGTTAATTAGTAAGGCTAGTATCAGTAAATTGTTATTATCTTGAATTTTTTTCATACCAGCATAGATTATGCACTCCAGATCACAAGTATCTAAAGTTTGAGAACTCCCTGTTCTAGAGGATGAAATGCATTACACTCCAGATTGCACTCCAGATCACAAGTATCTAAAAAAAAAAATTCTTTTTTTATTAAATTTTATAACAACTTAATAACAGGGATCAAGTGTACTATGGAAAATTTATGAATCCACTGATTCACCCCGCTCCCCCCAGCACCACCACCGAGGTTAATTAAGACTTGTATCACTATGGGTAAAGTATGACTTGTATCACTAAACTATTATCTCCAAAAATAAAAAATTCTGATAATTAATGGCTTTAAGTTAACCTGTGAAGGGTTGATAAGCTGTAAAAAACAAATCAGTCATTCAATTAGAATTTTTTAAAAACTTAACAGAAATAGAATTTTCTGTCATTTCAAATTTTGCGAATAAAATGCCATAATTTATTTGTCGTAAATTATTTTCGTCATTCCAATTAATTTTTTTATTAGTAATTTTATAAGGTAATAAGTAATAAGGCAGTAATTTTGTGATTACATTGTAGGCATTTTGTGGAGGCATGGTGGAGTAATGGATAGCGGCTAAGATTGAGGAATCGGAGAGCTGAGTTCAAATTCCTGTTGAGTTCATTACATTCACTTACGTGAAAGAAAAATGTGTGTATCTTATGAAAGGTATGAATTTGTCTCCCCCCCCCAGCTACAGTTAAATAGGACAGTTTGGGTCCTACAGCCTTGACTGGCAGCCGGTCTAGGAGAAGGAGAAACTCTGAATTCAGAACCAGACTAAAGAGGGTTGGACTATTGGTTAATTAGAAGAACTTGTATCAGTGAATCTTTATTATCTCCAAAACAATTCTTGCCATCTAAAAATATTTTCTGGCTTTAAATAACCTGCAAAAGGTTGATAAGCCATAAAAAATAAGTCAATTGCTCAAAATGCTGCATAATTTCTTAAAATAAAATCCACATTACTTAATTGATTGTAATATATGAAAAAAGTTTTGAAAATAAATGATTAAAAATGCTATTTTGCAGTTGTTTCGAAACAGAGGATGAGCATTTTATTTTGAGGGCTTCTGTAGGGAGATCAATGTATGATGAGCTTACATAGCAAATTGGACCCACCTATTAACTTCAATAAAATTTTACATGGGGGAATAATATATAAATTATCATATAAATTGATGAATATGAGAACAATATAAATTATTATATAAATTGATGAATATGAGAACAATATAAATTATTATATAAATTGATGAATATGAGAACAATATAAATTATTATATAAATTGATGAATATGAGAACAATATAAATTATTATATAAATTGATGAATATGAGAACAATATAAATTATTATATAAATTGATGAATATGAGAACAATATAAATTATCATATAAATTGATGAATATGAGAACAATATAAATTATCATATAAATTGATGAATATGAGAACAATATAAATTATCATATAAATTGATGAATATGAGAAGAATATAAATTATCATATAAATTGATGAATATGAGAAGAATATAAATTATCATATAAATTGATGAATATGAGAACAATATAAATTATCATATAAATTGATGAATATGAGAAGAATATAAATTATCATATAAATTGATGAATATGAGAAGAATATAAATTATCATATAAATTGATGAATATGAGAACAATATAAATTATCATATAAATTGATGAATATGAGAACAATATAAATTATCATATAAATTGATGAATATGAGAACAATATAAATTATCATATAAATTGATGAATATGAGAAGAATATAAATTATCATATAAATTGATGAATATGAGAAGAATATAAATTATCATATAAATTGATGAATATGAGAACAATATAAATTATTATATAAATTATTGAATATCAGAACAACGTTAGGCAAATGAATAACAATGTGGAAAAAATTCTGTGTAATGCATTTCATCCTCTAGAACAGGGAGTTCTCAAACTTGCTTGCCCCATGCACCCCTTTTACCATTTTGTCAGAATGCTTCCCCCCACTTTTCAACATGACAGGCCAGATAGGCCAAATTCTATAAATGCTCTCCCCTCCCCCTAAACTTACTGTGGTCACAATTCACCTCTGAAAATCCCAAATTCACCTGCTGGGTGTGAATTTCACCCCTGTTGAGAACCCCTGCTCTACAAGGACTACATCATACTAAAGCAATGTTTTTTTAATGAAGGAATTATATATATTTAGTAGAGGGAGATATAAAAACACAAGCATTGGTTATAATTGTGTACTGACAGGAAACGTCGAAGATGTTGGAATGCTGAAATTCTAATCTCCAATTTTTTTTCTCTTCTCAGATGTGTTTGGATAGCATGTAGTTGAGTTGATGTAGTTTCCTTATGCTTTTGTTTTTATCGGTTTTCTTATTAAGTATCCCACACTGCCATGACAGAAGATCTGCCAAGAAAGGTTAAATGTTTTGAAAACCTGCACACAAATTTACTGTGGATGATCTAGCGATTAAAGCACTTTCTATAGACTCTCACTGAGTTTAAACGTAATTTGTGATTCATGCCTGATAGTGAAAAAAGATAAAAAGTTTAACTCGCATGTTCTTTGTTGGAAAGGTTTACAATAATATATCTGTCTAAACAAAATTAATTTCATTAATTTGTGATTCATGCTGCTGATTCCTTGGTAGTGAAAAAGAGAAAAAGTTTAGAAGGTTTTGGCAATCTTGGGCCTTTGTGCCAGCAAAAAAAAAAAACAGTCTCTCTAAAAGGACGTTTTTTTCCATTGACATCACTATTATTTTAACTACCTTCACTCCTCATTTATATCATAATAAAAGATTCAACATCTTATATTATTCAAAACTATGATAACCATGGTGAATGTATTTAGCAATGTCTGTATGGTGTCAGTGTCAAACTGCCTCCCCTGGTTAGTGGACAGGACCTGTATGTGCTGGTGTGTATCATTACACAGTTGACAGCCTTGCTGCGACTTGTTCCAGCAAGTCGGTCGAACCCTCTGCCTGTGAGCAGAGAGGAACCCGGACGAGGCTCCACCGAAGGGCAGAGTCTCGTTCGGGGAGGTTGACCAACTCGGGAATACCCACGTTAAACTCGGCCTTGTGTCACATCTTTCCCTCGTGGGGGGGGGGCAGTAAATATTGCTGGTGTGTATCATTAAGTAACTGACCCTAGTACAGGATGCATACACAACGTCCATATATTACGTTTACCACATGAACTGTGATAAAAATATATAAGAGATAGATATTAATAATAATTTTTATGTAGGGGTTCCCTGAGACATGAAAACTATTCCAAGAAGGATCCCAAAAGGGTTAAAAAAAAAAGTTTGAAAAAGGCTGTCCAAAGGATTTAGATCTGACCTTTTTTTGCTTTATGTCTATACAGTGTAACCCGGATATAAGAGACCCGGATATAAGAGAAACCCGGATATAAGATAGATTTTATCTGGTCCCAAATTAGAACCTGTGTTAATGTAAATATAACAGACCAAACCCGGATATAAGAGACTTATTCTCTGGTCCCGACAACTCTCTTATATCCGGGTTACACTGTATTTGTTTTATGGTTAATTTGCAGTTTAGCACCCACGCTCAGTCCACATTAAAAATTTCCAGAATACTTACATTTATGTGTAATTCTACATGCTTTATTCGAATCTAGCTTGATAAATTTGATAAAATCCACTGTTTTGAAGTCATCAACAGTAAAAGTTTGAATTCATTCGCGTCGTACGCGGCAGTCATTACTGGCGTTGTTTGCATACATTCGCTGCGGAAAGCTAAGATAACGTAATTAACGGCCTTGTTTACTGATTTAATGTGTCTCAATTACTGTGCAAGACAACTATATTGCATGCGCAATAATCAAAACAAGTGAATATCCCACTCATAGCTATTCAACAGCGAATGTATGCAAATAACGCCAGTAATGGCTGCCTGCAACGCAAATGAATCTGAACTTTCACTGCCGATAACTCCAGAACGGTAGGTTTTATCAACTTTATCAAGCCAGATTCGAATGGAGCATGTACAATTACACATAAATGTAAATATTCTGGAAATTTTTAATGCGAACTGAGCATGGGTGCTAAACTGCAAGCTAACCCGTTTTATAAATTTCATAAATTGTACTGATCACAAATGTTGTATTACATTCCAATTTTTTAAAAAGTAAAAATAAAAAATTTAAAAGTAAAATTTAAAAAGTAAAAAAAAAAAAAAAAAGTAAAAAAACGTGTGATCAGAATATGAAGCTAGGTAAAATTATCTAAGGGATGTAATTCAGTATTTTGTATGCGAAATTTGTTCCGGGCGCTAAACTTGACAGTACAAAAAGTAATTTAAATTTTAATGTATTCATTCAAACAATAATACTTAGACCCTTCTTGCATAAAACAAAAAATGATTAGTTTTTGTTTTCACCTCGACAAAAATCTCCCCACAAAAAAACAAAATAAACTATTTGTTCAAAAAACTGCCTCTTTTTTCTTTTTTTTAACTCCCTAGAAAAAATGCTCATGGAAGAAAGATATTAATTAATTGTAATTTGTATTCAAATTTCATGACTAAAGCTAAAGCAGCCGGCAGTGGTTGATCGGTTTGGGGAAAGCGAGCGAAAGGTGACACAGATAACGAAAAAATTAAATTATGGCTTAATTGAGCTTCCGTAGATAAAAAAACAAATCCCATATAGAATCGGAACGAGATTCCTAATATTATATTTGCTTAAGCAATAATTGAAACCATTTGAATAAAAACAACAACTTTTTATTCACTGATGGACGATTATAAATCGTAATAATAAGAAAACTTATAGAATCATTTTTAACGAAGAGAAAATGTTATCTGCCATCCAACCGTGTTGTAAAATCTGTTGTTTTCCAAGCAGTCTATATGTAAACATAGTTTGTACTTACCCCAAATGTTTTGCCATCTTCATGTCTTGGAAACGGAGAAACCGATGCAATGTTGAAAAAGCAAAAATTTTCAATGAATTATCTTTTAATTAAAACAATCTTTTTTTTCGTGAATCAAGGAGTAAAAAAGAAAAGGAAGAAGTCTCAAATAATTGGATATCATCTGAGAAGGAAGACACAAGGGAGATAATCAACGAAAGACTTATTGGCTTCCCTCGGAAAAGAAAGTTAAATGACGAATTACAGGCATGGCCCCACGAAATGAAAAAAGTCAGGGGGTGCCAAATCATATTAAAAGTAGTGGTTGGGGAGCTAAATTAGATGCTAAAAGTGGTGGGACTTAAATCAAATGTTAAGTTTTAGAAAGATCCCTGAATCTTTCCTGAAAAATTGTTTTAAATAGAAAGATTTTATTAAATTCCAACCTACAAGAGTACTGGCTGCTCGGTCAATGAATGATGCCAAATGATTCCTTGTAGGGAAACGGCTAATATTACCAAGGCCAGTGCAATGGTCTCGTGCCCCCACAGAATCTATGATACGATTCCCCCCCCCCCGATTATATCATAATTTTTATAAGGTAGTATTCATATAAAATACAAATTTTATTGTAACCTAATTATGGACAATAATGGATCATATGCAATATAGGTGAACAATTCAAATAGAAAAATTGGAAATAAATACAATATATCTAAATACAAATTATTCCAAAATTCCACCATAACATTGCAAGTTCTAGTTTTATTAGGTGGGTAGGTAAAGCTTATGTTGTCAAGGTTTATAGTTGTATCTTTTCAAGACAAAGTTCTTTACATCTCTTTTTGCTTAGTGTCAAATTAGTTTCAGACTAGCAGTATGGCCCGGCGTTGCCCGTGCTTGATTCAAAAATTGTACGACTCATACAGCAATCGCTATCACTTGACTTAAAATATTTTTGCCCTTCCTTGCCTTTAAAGGAGTGCCCTTTGCCATGCTGATGTTACTACATGCCTTACTTCTTACCTATCTCACACTGCAAATTTTTTTCTAAGCTAAACATTAAATCTGTTACGAAAAAAGAACTAAACAAAATGAACACAAAACGATCAGCTTTACAAAGGACTCGTAACTGGAAAAACCAAATGAAAAAAGAATGTTCACAACAAATATTTTTTCACACCCAACCCAGTTCTGCGGAATTAGAATCAACGGTGAGTTTAAGTAAGCGAATGAGCCAATTGGAGTAAAGTGGCATGCAGATTTAAATTTTTCCCACTTGTGATGAATACAGCTATTGATTTTTTTTTGAATGCTAGCATGCTACTTAACATTCGTGTCAGTCAGCTGTTGGCTCTCACACTGGCCAATATTTTCTTCTTGCCTATTTGTGGCAGCCAGCTATAGGCTCTCATTCTGGCCAGCAGAAAATAACCACAAACTACATGAAAACTCCCGTAGAAGCATGAAAAAATCGATTATTACCACTATCGATGGGAGTTGGGAAATGCAAAGTTGGTCTTGGCCTTTCCGCTAACATGGAGCATGTGCATGTAAATTTTAGTGCAAATCTGTCAAAAATTGCGGTCGTGCATTCGTTACACACACACACACACACACACACACACACACACACATCCTGCCTTTTATAGATAGAGATCAAAGTGCATAGCAGACAGCTAGTGGCATACAGAAGACTAATGTCATATTTAACTTGTAAAAAAAGAAAAGAAAAATTTGTGGAGTTGGACAAAAAAAAAAAGATCCCAGAACAACACCAAATTCTTTCATCCTTTCAATTTACCAACCTCCCCACAAGGCAAGATGTGGCACAAGGCCACTTTTTAACATGAGGAATTCTGAGCCTGTAGGCTTGGGCAAAAATTGCCGTAGACCCCATATACATGAGGTCAGGTTTTTCTACTTCCCCAACCAAGACTCTGCCCTTCAGCATAGTCTTGTCTGGGTTCCTCTCCACCCGGAGGCAGAGAGTTCGACAAAACAGGAAGAGAAAGCCTCCTCTTCCTTTCATCTTTTAAGGTGATTTTCTAAGCATAGCTTAGATGTGGCACAAGGCGAAAAGTACGAGGCACCCAGCGAGGATCGAACTCACTACTCAGTTGTAATTGTTCCAGTGAGACAAGCTTGCTAACCCTTACACCACCTCGAGGTGCCCATAGTGATTTTCCAAGCGTAGCTTAGATGTGGCACAAGGCCGAAAGTATGAGGCACCCAGTGAGGATCAAACTCACTACTTAGTCATAATTGCTCTTGTGAGACAAGCTGGCTAACCCTTACACCACCTCGGGGTGCTCATAGTGATTTTCCAAGCATAGATTAGATGTGGCACAAGGCCGAAAGTATGAGGCACCCAGTGAGGATCGAACTCACTACTCAGTCGTAATTGTTCTAGTGAGACAAGCTTGCTAACCCTTACACCACCTCGAGACGTCCATCATTTCCTCCTTTAATAGTCAGTTGTGCTTAGTTTTATTTGTAACGTATATAAATGAAATCTGAGATATAGTAGAGGGTTGTTCCTGTATCATAGAAGGAGGTGGGGGCATGTGAACCTTGCACAAGCCTTGGTTGATGTCATTATAAAAACTGCCGATTATAAGTTTTTTCATGGTAGGCAATGTGTTAAGGAAAAAAAAAAAAATTTTCTTTATTTAAATTCTAAATTTTTAATCTTTTAAATGATTTTCCGACCTCCACTTTTATTACCCACCACCCTGATTATTACAATGGAGAAAAAAAATTCTAACTCCCACCTAAGAGCCACTAGGTGTTAAAAGATAGGACAGAAGAGACTAGCCCTTCCCTTCTTTACTGTAGCATTATATTTGTATTTATATTTTTGAGGGCCCTAGTCGAATGAAATTATGACCCTCGGCATGCCCCCACAGAGCCACCCTCTAACTCAGCTGCACACATCTTGAATAAAAAATATTTTTAGTGACATATATTTTAGTGACATTTACATAGCTTGAAGTAAACCTATTGCAAATTCTTTAAATAAACATGAATAGCTATCTTTCGTCTGTCAAGAAAAAATATTCTTTAAGAAATATCACTATTTTACAATTTATTGCAAACCCAACTATAGTAAAAAAAAAAAGAAAAAAAATCAGATTTTTTTTATAACCAGCATTTTGATAATAAAATAATCAAAATATAAACTAAAAATATATCTGTAAAAAGACAATATGAATAAAGGCAAAAGAAAAAAATTTTTCTTTACCGACATGTTTCCTCCTCTGATTGACTTTGTAAAGTTAAATGTATTTTATTTTGCAACAAGTATTTATAAACAGAAGTAAAGATATTGGTAGATTTTCAAAATTTTTAAATTTAAGAATGCTCATTGATATACTTCATATAAAAAAAAGCGGACATTGAAGTCAGCACCCAGCAACAAGTCTATTTTATGCTTAAACGCAATTGTCAGGCTATGTGCGTTGTGTTTTATATAAATTATTGAATATCAGAACAATATAAATTAGTATATAAATTGATGAATATGAGAACAATATAAATTATTATATAAATTGATGAATATCAGATTATTTATATATACTGGTCAGTGATGCATTATGGGTAGGCCTATTGTATTATTCCAACAGTTATTTTGGTGGGTGCTAACAGTTATATTTTAGAGGCTATTGTCGACAGACACAAAAAGGCATCCAGATCCACAATGATTCCCACTCAATATCTTTTTAAGGAAATTAACCCATAAGACTTTATCTTGTGTGGCAGATTTAATGATAATGCATTTAAAAAGGTATGCATTCATTTGAATGGACATTATCTGCTTTAACTTTCTTAAGCAAAGATGTCTTTCAAATACAAATAAAAATGGAGGTGTACAATAGACAATGAGACTAGAAACAATCACTTTTCTCAAATTTCTTTTTGTTATTAAGCACTTCAGAGGATAAATATGAAAAAAAAAAAAACAGAGGCACGGTGGAGTAATGGATTGTGGCTCGGATTGAGAAATCGGAGAGCTGAATTTGAACTCCAGTTGAGTTCATTACCTTCGTTTACATGCTAATACGCTTTGGGAAAGGAATGAATCCAACACTTCTAGCTATAGGTAAATAGTAGGAGAAGCTGGCTTCTATAGCCTTGGGTGGAAACAGGTCTAAGGGAAGGGAAAATTTCTAAATTCAAAACTGTATGTAGCCCTGGCAAAGCACATACAAAGCTAAAGAAAGAATCATTTGCATTAACTCAATGATCCTGATTATGGTTGACTTTGTTTGCTATGTAAATTCATTGTAAGTTGATTCCCCCCCATCATGGATGCCAAAACAAATATGAAAAAAAAGAACAAAATTTTTCAAATTTGTAATCTGTTCTTCTTCTTCTTCTTCTTCTTCTCCTTCTTATCATCATCATCATCATCATCAACAACAACAATTACCAACACTCCAGGTTATGAATTTAATAAGAAAAATATTTTTTTTACATGAAAAATTAAAGAAAAAAATGGTGTCATATAAACATATTTTCCTTTTATAGGAGGATCAATTTAAAATGACTGGTTGATTTTTTTTTTATGGCTTATCAACCTTTTATAGGTTATTTAAGCTAGAAAATATTTTTAGATTATAAGAATTATGTAATTAATAATAATTTACTGATACTAGTTCTACTAATTAATCCATAGCTGAAGGGAGAAGAGGTGGATTCATACCTTTCCCAAGAGTATTTGTATGTAAATGAACCCAACTGCAATTGAAACTCAGCTCTCTGATTTCCAGCTTTCGATGTCAACATCATAACCTCGGTCAACCGAACTGAAAAGTCTGTCAACTCCTGGTCTTACCAAGATTCATCTCCCTTCAAAATTGTCTTCCTTACGCATCCATTGTAACAACTAAAGAAGCATACATCAACAATTTTGTTATCTTTTCCGACTACATCATATGCTAGTTTAGAAATTTTCATTTGTTTTCCAATCTGACCAGAATCTAAAAATTATGAGACATTTCTGCTTGATCATGCTGCACTAATCAACTTCAGGACTCTCTTATTAACCAGTGACCTCCGTCAAATGACCTGCCAAGCCCATCAACTCCAGGCCTTACTAACTCTACTCACATTCAAAACTGTCACACCTTGCTCATGCAGAGACATTCCACTCACATCCATCGTATCAGCAAATATAAAAGAATTTTATAGTTACAATTTTTGTCTTTTTTTCTTTCATCTCACCAGTGGTATTGTTGTTTTGCTTGTTCTTCCATGCTACCATAGACATATTTAAAAACATTATCAAAACTAAAAACAAGTAGGAATATTAACAAAACCTTGTGTACTTTACTGTCACTCTCTCCACCAAGGAATATGTTTTACTTTAACAATTAATGTATGTCTATATTCTCAGCAACATTTTAGTATACTTAACTTTATTCAGTGCTCAAAAGGATGTTTTCAGCACAGCTTTACACTCTGCTTCTTTTCACAAAAATTACTGTAAACAAATTATTTCTGTTTCAATTTCAAACCGAATGAGAGTCCTTTTTTTAATGTGTCTAAAGAGACAACTGAATTATTTTTTTTATATAGAAAAGTCCCATAACTCTTCGAGTGAAGGATGTTACAATGTTCTGAGAAAACCATTGGCAAACATGGATAAATGTGCCCGCAAAGGATGGTTTTTCCCATGACACTGTTGTTATTTTAATGACCTTCACCCTTCAGCAATGTTTATTTTCTTAAAAAGTGATGATTAGTATTTTAATAACACCTAAACATATGAAAGTGAATTTATACATTTTCTTGGTTCTTGAGAATTGACAACAAAAATAATAAAAGCTATTTATTTATTAGATTATTTATTTACACTTTTATATTATTTATTGGAATGGTTGGCAAAACATCAGCTAATTGCCAATTGATTCAAACTTTATAAAATGGTAAACAATAAGGTTCACATATTTTAATAATTTAGTAAATGTTTATAAATTTATGAATAAAAAATTGTTTTCATATTTATTTATAAATTGTTAAATGAACATAGAAGTCAACACTTAGAGGCGACAGTCTGTTTCATGCTAGATGCAATTGTCAGGTGGCCTGATGATTGCATCTAGTATGAAACAGACTGTTGCCTCTAAGTGTTGACTTCTATGTTCACTTTTATATTTACACACGCTCTATCACTGATATTGAGCACTTTATCCCATAAATATAGCACATCTTACGACTATATTTCTTCATAAATTGTTAAATGATAAATATTGCATTGCATTTGTTCTAATTTTATTAATTTTTAGAATCTTGTAAATATGAAATCATTCTTGGAAATAAACAATGTAATAAATGGTATTTAATATTTTTTGTTGTAAATTCTCAAGAACAAAAAAATGTATAAATTCACTTTTATCATGTGTTTAAATTTTATTCCAATTCTAATCATCACTTTTTAAAGCAATAAACAAGTGGCATCATGGGAAAAACCATCCTATTGACACTCTGTCTTATTGCAGGCATGTTTATCCATGTTTATTAAACTATTATTATACACATTGCGCTGCATCTCAGAGGCTCCAAGACGAGAAAAGCCCCCAAGTCTTAGGCTCCAGATAAAACTGAAAAAAAAAATAAAGATATAAAAACATAAGAGATTTGTTTATTTTCATATTTAAAGGGGATAAGGCACATCTAGCTTAAGTTTGCTTTTTTCCCACTATAAGGGGAACGATGGTTCAAACCCTGTCAAAGACAATATTTCTTTATGTTCAGGCAAGTAGACATCAATTACACTGTTTAAAAAGCTACAGGCATATCTCTCATCGACTCAGTCATACATATCCACTAAATGCAACATATATATATATATAGCATGATGAGAAGCCACGTATACTTTCTTGATATGTATATATGGATAAAATAACTGAAAAAAAATTGGGTGTTTTTTTTTGCGAAAGTATTTATTTCTATGTTTTCATATATATTTAATATTTCAGACCACCTCAGTCCTTCCTCAGAAATTAATTGAATTACTGTATTACTATTAATAGACTCAGATTTTAGTACAACATACACACGAAGAAAAAGAGAGAAATACTGGATTTTAAAATTAGACACATATAAACTAGGGTTAAACAAAGACTTGGGTATTTTAAATCTGTATAAATATTTCAATAGTTAAAAAATTTCTTTAGATATAGTTAAAAAAACCTTTTTAAACAACATCTAAAATACTATCGTTAGATTTACGTTATAAAATTCAAACACAGTTGCATTCCACATCACGTGACGTCCGCGTCTAATGACGGACGCTGTAAAGTGTATACAAACTGCCAAATACGGTAATACAGTAATTCAATTAATTTCTGAGGAAGGACCGAGGTGGTCTGAAATATTAAATATATATAAAAACATAGAAATAAATACTTTCGCAAAAAAAACACCCAATTTTTTTTCAGTTATTTTATCCATATATATATATATATATATATATATATATGTATCGTGCGATAGGTACATTGTTGCCATTTTATATTTTTAATTTCATCCCTTTGGTGTTAATGTTTTTGATTTTGTTGACTGAACACTATAGTAGGGTCAGTTGGGCACTGTCTGTAAGAAAAAGAGTGCCATGATGTAATTCACTCAGCCAGGAATTTGGAAACTGCTTGACATTCACGCCAGAAGCTCCAATATGAGTGTTTGGGTATCAGTCTGAGGACAGTGCAGAAATGATTCCGAAAGCGTTGGATGTGTCTAACGGTGATTAAGAAAGTATGCCAGCTCAGAAATCTGACTCTAATTGTTCTGATAAGAACCCCCAAACTGGTTGGTGAGGGCCTCAGACTTTATATGCATATAGATTTTTGATGTAGCTTTTTTTTTAGCTTTGCATAATTTTATCTACTATTCTCAATTTTTGCTCAGTTCATCTAGAAATATATCTTGTTTTTTATAGACACCGGATGGGGATCAAACATACGTAATGAAGGGGACCCCAAATTCTATTAGCCCAACGGGCTTCTTAAAGCCGAAATCCAGCCCTGAATACACATCAAGGCACAAAGGTGATTTTTCTGTATGAGTTATTATGTGTTAGCATGTGTTTTTTTAAGACTGGCATATTTGTAAAAGTTTTTCCACACATCTCACATTGACAAGATGTCTCTTCAGCATGCAATTTGATATGTTGCTTTAATTGTGAGTATACTTTGAAACCGTTTTCGCATAGATGACACTGAAATGTGGTTTCCTTAGAGTGTGATTTCATGTGGTTTCTTAAGGTGGATTTATATTGAAAAGATTTTCCACACCTTTCACAAACTAGGAGTTTTTCTCCTGAGTGAAAACCCATGTGCATCTTTAAACTGTGATTTAAAGAGAAATTCTTATCACATGTATCACACTGAAAGGTCTTTTTCCTTGCATGTATTCTCATGTGAATTTTTAATCTGGCTTTTGTAAGGAATATCTTTGAACAGTTTTCACAGTCAAAACGTTTCTGAGGAGCATGTACTTTCATATGAATCTTTAAGCTAGAATTAAAAGGAAAAATTTTCCCACATTTATCACAGCAAAAACGTGTTTCTACCTTATGTGTGCGTATGTGGATATTCAAAGCAGGCTTTTGAGAAAAGGATTTTCCGCAAGCTTTACACTGATAAGGCTTTTCTTTTGTATGTGTTCGCAAATGAATTTTTAAAGTAGACTTATGAGAGAAAGCTTTTCCACATACTTCACATTGAAAAGGTTTCTCTTTGGTATGGATTCTGGTGTGAGTTTGTAAATCCATCTTTCGGATAAAATTTTTTCCACACACTTCACAGTGAAATGGCCTCTTTCTGAAATGTGTTCTCATGTGATCTTTTAACTCGGTATTTAAAAAGAAAGACCTGCCACATACATCACAGTGAAATGGTTTGTCTGTTGTATGTGACCCAATATGGATTTTTAAGACACTTTTGCGGTTGAAAGCTTTTCCACATACTTCACAACAGAATGGCTTTTCTCCTGTATGTGTTTTTTTGTGCCAATTTAAAGCTGATTTTCTATAAAAACTTTTTTTACATGTTTTACAGTGAAATGCTCTCTCTTCAGTATGAGTTTTGATATGGCTTTTCAACTGAAAATCTGTTCCAAATGCCTTTTCACACACTTGACACTGAAAAGGTCTTTCACTTGTATGAGTCACCATGTGACTTTTCAAGTTAGAATTATTAGAAAAAGATTTCCCACACTCCTCACAGTGAAAGGGTTTTTCTCCCGTATGGACTTTCATGTGACTATTCAAATTAGCCATTTGAATGAAATCTTTTCCGCATTTTTTACAGGAAAAAGGCCTTTCCCCTGTATGCAGTCTCATGTGACAATTCAAACCAGACATCTGCGAAAAAGCTTTCCCACACTCGTGACAGGAAAAAGGTTTCTCGCCTGTATGTGTCCGCATGTGAGTTTTCAACACAGAATTTCGTGAGAAGGCTTTCCCACAATCATGACAGTGAAAAGGTTTTTCCCCTGTGTGCGTTCTCAAATGTCTTTTTAATGCCGTTTTGCAAGAGAAATGTTTTCTGCACACTTTGCAAGGAAAAGAAGTTTCTCCAGCAATGCTTTTAGTGTCCATGTCCTGATCATCATTTCTGTAAAAGTTCCCTTCGCACATCTCACTTGCTCTGGGCATTTCTTCTTCTTGTGCTTTTAAATTGGCATTGCAAGGGAAATTTCTGTCAGGTAAATCCCCATGAATTATCTTCTCACTGCCATGTCGGATCAGGTGTACAATGAAAAGAGAATGCTCAGAAAAGGATTCAGCACAGTCTTCACAAAAATAATTCTGAACATTCAGGTGAGAATCCATATTTCGCTGATATTCCTTTGGCTGTCTCAAAATAAATAAAAGATGGCCTTTGTATCTGAAAAGGTAGAAAATAAAAAAAAACAACCTATTATTTATTAAAATAAACATGCAACAAAATTCTTAAAAGAATTATAAATTCAAGTATTGAAGTGGACTATACAACATGAATTTTGGCCAACATTTTCAAAAAAATATATTTGTACATGAGAAAAAGAAAGATCTTTAACATAATCCGCACAAAATGTCTATTGTTTTCAACAATATAAGCTTAAAAGAATTGCTATCCAAATATTGTGAATATATATGTGTCTGATGATCACAAAAGCGTGAAACCCAGGGTCACAAACTCTCATATATATATATATATATATATATATGAAGAAATATAGTTTTAAGGTGTGATATATTTATGGGATAAAGTGCTCAGTATCAGAGATAGAGCGTATGTAAATATAAATATAAAAGTGAACATTGAAGTCAACACTCAGAGGCGACAGGTTGTTTCATGCTAGACGCAATTGTCAGGCCACCTGATGATTGCGTTTAGCATGAAACAGCCTGTCGCCTCTGAGTGTTGATTTCAATGTTCATTTTCATATTTATATATATATATATATATAGGGAGTATCAAAAATATTTTTCCAAATGCTAGGGGTGGGTTCCTCACACCAAAAGTCCATATAAACATATGTCTGAAAATCCTTTATGTTTGAGTTAAGTTTAAAGAAAGTTTACAGTAGACTAGGTTACATTTGTCATTCATGTACATTTGTGGCTAGCCTGTCTTCAATGTTTAATGTGTGTAGTATTGAGTTAACTGAGAAATGTTCTGTTTAACAATGGCAGGAGAATCATATCATGAACAGGCAGATATGACTTTTACATAGGGCTGCGTGAATGGTAATGGACGTGAGACTGCATCAGATTACATTTCCAGACAGAAGGTAGCTGAGTCATCCAACCTTTGCTTCTATTTATCATCACATTGCTGAGACAGAATCCGTGATACCACAAACTATGGATCAAGTAAGACTGAGATCCGTTTGTATACAAGATCAGTAAAGACATATTCTACAGACTGTTGGAGACGATCCAGGTGTCAACACACATCTCATATTACCACATGGAGAGCAGCTCCTGTATCCATATCATTTGCAACTGCAAGAACAGCTCCTGTAGCAAAACTGAAACTAAATTTATAAATTTAATTATAAAAATTAAACTTAAAATCCATAGTTTCATTCCATTGTCAAGCAGTATTAGGAATTTAAAAAAAAGAAAATAATTATTATATATATATATATATATATATATATATATATATATATATATATATATATATATATATATACCCAAGTATAGGATTGGTATATACGGAGTGAAATCCAATAACCAACAATTAATATTCTTTAAAGAGTGCTCAATACAGAGTAGAGCAGATATAATTATTTATTTGAATATTACAACATAAATATGTTATAAAATCACGACAAAAGTAGCCATTTTGTTTCAACACTTCTTGTGTCTTGTCAAGTGATGATATAGATTTCTATATCATCACTTGACAAGACACAAGAAGTGTTGAAACAAAATGGCTACTTTTGTCGTGATTTTATAACATATTTATGTTGTAATATTCAAATAAATAATTATATATATATATATATATATATATATATATATATAGAGAGAGAGAGAGAGAGAGATAATTACCTTTTAAAAATATGATTCCATTGCTACATAAGTGTTCTCATGTTTCAAAAACAGGAGCTAAAAAGTTCAATTTAATTATAAAAATTAAATTGAATTAAAGTATCAAGCTCTGTTTCATCTTATAGGAAAATTTTTGGAATAAATAATCTTGAAATTTATGGAGCTTTATAAGCATATTCATTCATAATATTAATTACTATGGAAACAGCTAAAGCAATTATTTTCATAAGGGGCGTAAGGGTTAACATATTGTATCAATATATTAGTTACTTTCGGAAAGAGGTCAAGTCAAGGTAGTGTCGGGGGTGTCTATTTTCAAGCGAATGATGTCATCCATTAGACGAATATCATCTAGTCTGTTTCAGCGACAGAGAGTTATTAGCATTATTGTTACACAGTTAAATATCTAAAGTTTTTTTTCTAAAAGGGGTTGTTTGTATATAGATGCATAATATTGAACTACAATTTGTTTTTTTGACGACTTCATAAAGGGTTTTTTAATATATATATATATATATATTATAAATTAACTCATTTAAAATAAGCTTTTTTTTTCGCTACACAGGAATAACCATGTTTCAAAAATGGAAGCTAAAAGCTTCGAATTTAATTTTGTTATTAAATTAAAGACATTAGTTCCATTTCCTCATCAAGCGAATTTTGAAGTCTATATATTGTAATATATATATATATATATATATATATATATATATATATTTTCTTTTGAATTTTCTCATATTCTCTAATGAGACTTTTTATTTGAAAATAGTTCCGAAATATGTATTTTCCATACGATGACCTAGCGCTTTCGAACATCATTGTTCATCTTCAGGGTCAATATTTTAGTCAAAAATTTTTTTTTTTTTTTAAACAAACATTTTCAAATAAAAAGTCTCATTAGAGAATATGAGAAAATTCAAAAGAAAATATGTAAGACTATGTTGTCTTTAACATTCAACACTACATGTTTGAAAGAAAAGTTGCTGCCAAATTACACACATATATATATATATATATATATATATATATATATATTGTAATTTATATATATATATATATTGAAATTTATATATATACATATATATATATATATATTGTAATTTATATATATATATATATATAGATTGTAATTTATATATATATATATATATATATATATAGATTGTAATTTATATATATATATATATATATATATAGATTGTAATTTATTTTATTTGGTGTTTTATCAATATATATATAATGTATAAACAGAAAATATATTAAAATATATAATTATGGAACATGTGATCTTATATATGGCATCTGTCACTGTCAAGTGACCACAGATCTGCCACTGAAAAGATAATGACCACTCCAGGGTGCATACCTGGTCAGAGTTTTTATGAGAGATTGGCAGTTGCCCATGCAGAATGTCTCTCTTCTCCATGCCACTGATCTTGTCCAAGGGAAAAGCAAAGGCCAATGCATCTTGACACCAGCAACACTGCAGGAGTTACCAGAACAAAACTGAAACAGATTATCATAGGGACACCATCTCCGGATTTATATTCACAGCTGTCTTTCTCCTAGTATGGCTGCCAACTATGGCTACAGAACCCAGACTGACCTACTATTTACCAATAGTTGGAGGTTTTGAATTCAGAGTTTTTCCCTCTCCAAGACCGGTTGCCACCCAAGGTTATAGAACCTAATCTGCCTATAGCTTAGAAGAAATAGATTCATGCCTTTCCCAATGATATTTGCACATAACTGAATGTAATGAACTTGATTGGAATTCGAACTCAGCTCTCTGATTACTCAATCCAAACCGCAATCCATTATCGCACTATGCCTTCTTTTACTATGCATGATGTGTGCGTGTGTGTGTGTGTGTGTAATTTTCATTTTGTTTAGGAAAATAGCAATAAACTGAAAAGGGACAAGTGCAACAAGTAGAGTATAAAGTATTAAAAATGTCAATAATGCATAGTAAACAGTCAAGTGTTAGGTTAGAAAGATAGAAAGGAAAGAGATGTGTAAGAACCTCACAATGAACTGCGAGTTCAAACCCTGGATCAGGTATTTTTTTTTTTTTTTCAATCATTTCACCCCAAAAGCAAGGCAATAAAACCACTAGGATGCAAGGAATTAGAAAATATGAGAAAAACAACTATTAAGGAGATAGCTGAATAAAAGAAGAAGAATTAAGAATACAGGGGATAACAATTAACTAAAATATAATTTTTTGAAAATCAAACTTTACTTGGAAGCAAGAAGCCAGAAGAGACTTCCACAAGCAAGAAGTGTGAGAGAAGCATAGAACAGTTCTAGATATTTCAACAGTAAAATAAGGAGACCTAACTGCCAATCTAGTACTGCGCTTAAATTTGTAACGGGTGTATTCAATAACTAGGGCCTTGTACCAAACAAAAACTAGAAGCCATGTAACAACTATCCGTGTACCATTCACAATAGGGAATATATGTGATTGTGTGTGTGTGTAATTAAAAAAAATAATGAAAAATATTTAATTACTAAACAATTAACTGATGAAATGTTTACTTTACCTTTGTTTTTTAGAGATTTTATTTAAGGTTTCTTAAGGGAAAAAATATCGTCTGGTTATTGACGTCACTCGCCTTCCGGTTTAAATTTATTTCACAAACATGCGAATTATGTCACTGTGAAAAAAAAAGTCTGTCTTTTTTTCTTCATTTCACAAGATGGATAATTCTAAAAACAAAAGTTTGAAAAAATTCAGTTGTTTAAAAAGTAGATTAAAAAAACAAAGTCGTCATGACAGAAGATGTGAATACAGTACCATTATTAAATGAAAATAAAGGATATAGCCGGCGTCTTGTTAAAAGGAGTTCCTCCTGAAAATTCGCACTAAAGAATAAAATAAAATAAAAATTATTTAAAAACTCCTACCTTCTCAATTTAATGATCGGTGTTCTAACCTAGGTAAAGACTAAAGATCCAACATTTTAAAATGAAATGCTGATTTTCCCCGCTTGAAAAATTGTCATAATGAGAGGTTTAAAGTTTGGGAAATGAATATGTCGGATTGAAATTTTAGCATGAAAAGAAAGGACCGTTTTCGTGTTATTTTCACAAATCGCAAGCCATTGATGCATGCTCCCTACAGTTGTAGCTTTTGTCTGATTAGACAAGACTTAACGTCTGTCTTAAGTTGACGACGGTTGTAGTGAGTCTGTCTTAAGCATATTTTTTGCCTTTTATTGGAATTTAATTTGAGAATCACGAATGGTTTTACATATATTGTGCGTATGTAGTTCTGTGTATGTATGTATATGTGTGTGTATGTATATGGGCGCGTGGTCGCGCGGTTAGAACGTTCGCTTTCTGACCATACGGCCCAGGTTCGAATCTCACCACGGTTGATTTGTCAGGAAGGGGATGTTATTAGTCTGGAAGGGGATGATCCCAGCATTGCCTGAAAAAAAAATCATATGAGTGAAACTGAGTAGGCGGAACTCTTGGGGGACGTAGATATAGCTGTGCTAGCACGAATTCACAAATCATCGTGACCGAGTGTTTGAGTCTGCAGGCCTTGTTCAAATTGTTCTCCCAGAACTTTAACTGCATAGTTGCAGTATAAACCACAGGTGGGTTCTGTGGGTGTTGAACAAAAACACAGATGTGCCTAGCCACCCTAGTAGACGGGTATACTCGAATACGAGTGGCCAGCTATTATACAGTGTAACCCGGATATAAGAGAATTGTCGGTTATATCCGGGTTTCTCTTATATCAGGGTCTCTTATATCCGGGTTACACTGTATATGTGCGTATTTAACACTACGCTGGTTGTGTCAAAAAGACCTGCAGAAATCGCTCCCGTATTTACCCGTCGTATGAAAACCCTCGAACAACCTAAACAGAATTTACAAAACAAGCCAGGCCTTGTACAAAACAACTTCGTTCGCCCCTTCTGCAATAAGCATCGCAAAACACTTGTTGGCTTCGAAAGCCAAAGTCGTTCTCACGAGAACTAAAACTATGGATAAAACTTCTCAGCGACGGTGGTACTCGTTTAATGACACCCAATTATTTATGTTAGTAGCATTTCAACCTTGAGACCGGCGTTCGAATCTTACATTGTCTGATTTGTCATGGAGGTGACTTCTTGGTAATATCTGACTGGGAATGCAATATCAGCATGCAGCGCTGCTGGGAACTGCCTGAAGACCATTGGTTAACCCGAACCTTGTGAGTGAAATTGGGTAGGCGAAACCGTTTGGAAGGCCGTCGACGGTTGGGTAGCACGATGTCACAAGTCATCGTAGCCGAGGGTTTGAGTAGACTGGCATTGTTCAACGATTGATGACAACAGATTATGCACTCCCACACTGAAACCGTAACTAACTTCCGCTCAGCATAGTTTCAATATAAAGTCTAGTTTTGTTAAAGTTTGAAATTCGCGCCCGCGTATATTTTTGAAAGTGTAGTAAAACTAAAGTTTGAATTTTGCTACTTACGGTTTTTTGAACCCACTTGAGAAAGAATACTAAATTTTGAATTTCGCTATTTGCCACTTTTGTGGACTGTTTTGAAAGCCCAGCGCTATTAGGGCGACATTTAAACTAGCTTCTGCGAAGGCCTCTTGATTGGGCCTTCACCACAATAGGTAGGGAGGAGTAGATGCGATAGACCAGTGCTTCTCAAACTATCTGATATGGCGGACCGGCATGTTTTTCTCAATGTGTCACGTACCTGTAATATTTCGTGGTGATATTAATTTATACCGGAAATGATATATATAATGAATATAATAAAAGTTGACATGTCGCAGTTAGCTCCTCCTCAGTTCTTTAATCCTTCAACAGGGGTCTCTCTCTCCTGGCTATAAATAGGGCCGCTACCTCGCGCGGAGGCGAGGTAAAATCTCTCTTTTTCCACTTAGGCCAATATGTGACCTCTCACAGATACAGCGTTTCCCAAATTCCGGGAACGCGCTAAGAACAATACACGTACGTACGAACACTTACAACACACACACATAATTTCTCCATGCAAACACTATGTAACAGTCCATGTCTTTGTTTAACTTGTTTTGTTATTAATATATATTACCTTACCCATATATATCGGTCTTGTTTGTTTTCTTTGTCTTCTTTGGACTTAATTAAAGTCCGACATTCCCATGTAGATGGACCGGCCAGCAGGAAATTTTAACCTTCTGAGCTCTCTTCGCATCTTCACCCCCCCCCCCACGGTCCGCTACAGACTATTTTTTATCTTCCATTTATTTTGCAAAAAATAATCGAATATCAATATATATCAAAAGTAATAATAAAAATAAGCTTCAAATGATTCCTTAGCATGGCCTTGACACTGGCCGCGTACTGGTAGCTGATGGTTCGCGTACTGTCACCGGTCCGCGAACCACCACTTTGAGTAACACTGCGATAGACAACAAGAAACTACAGAAGATTCTCAAAATTGATCGCCGCATTTAAGTATTGCATTAATATTCAAGCTTACCTTTTAAAAGTTCAACGATAATTTTTCTGCCGCCATTTAATTTAAAGACAATTTGATGTATATAGGTCGTTACTTTCCGTACAAACACTTATTTTTATTTCATGGGTGATTTTAGCTGGATTTCACAATTAATTTCGATTAGTCCCAAATTTATTTCCAAGTTATAAAAATTGTTATCGTACGAAAAATTTGTCACAAGAAATCATGTAAAAAAAATCGCCGAAAACAATCGCAGTAAGGAAAACTTGGGAATCCAAAATTTCAGGATTGCGGATCCGGAAGGTTTTTAATTTGTTCACAGAGTCAGCCTGATTCCAAAATGGTATATGTTGGGCTACGGATTCTAGGAGTAAAGTTGAAAAGTTCTGACACGGTGACACACTGACATTCGCATTTATTATATAGATTATATTTGCAGGTACAAAAATAACTCAAATTGGGGAATTAACGATATTAGTGTGTGTGTGTGTGTGTGTGTGTGTGTGTGTGTGTGTGTGTGTGTGTGTGTGTGTGTGCGCGCGCGCGCACGCGCACGCGCCACGTGGTTAAGTTGAAATTAAGTAACCGCTTTGCCTGGAGAAATAAATCTCCCTGGGAAAAACAACTCCCGTTGTTGTCACTACTACATCCCGGGCCAAATAGAGGGAGTGAGGAGGTTATGTTTTTTCCTTTTATATTTCTGAATAGAACGTCACCTAGCGGCGTTAAGTGAAATCTATTAGTAGAGAAGGCCTGTAATCCCCACAACATTTTTTTTTTACAGCAAAATTACCGAAAGACAAGATAACTCTACGGACGATGACGACTATATTGAAAATGATGAAGACATTAGCAACGCTAACAACGTAAACGAACCTGTCATGAGGTCGACCTTTGATATAGCAGACTGAAATAGGTTTGATATCTATGCCTTTTTTTTTAAAAATTAAATGCTGTGTTTGGTTAGTGATTTAAACTCTTTCTTACACGTTAGTTAGTTTGGAACATAGAGATATAACAAACCTTCTGTCAGACTGTCCTGAATATGACGACACGCATAACCGGAAAATATATTAATATTATTAGTTCTCGTGTATAATCCGCACCCGAACTTTTAAGCTTAAAAGTCTAGAGAAAAAATGCGTTTCATGTACAATTAATGATAGTATCCCGATACATTTTTTTTTCTTAATGATAAACTATATCCGGCAGCAAGGTCTCTGATCGGGCGATTTTGAGGCGCGTGGAACTACCTAAGTGTTTTTGACCCGGGGTGGTAGTACCTGTTGGGGTCCCGGTTATGGTTAAGTAATGAACACCCAAACTAAAAATGGAAAACTATGAAGGTATAAATATACGTTTTATAGTAAAATTATCAGCAATATATTTTTATTGTAAAAAGTTACCAACAGTGAGAAAAAAAAAGAAATAAATAAAATTACCAGCAATCCATGTTTGTATACAATTGTGAAAAGCAGAATGACATATTTTTTATTACTTCAAAGCTCCCAAGAAAAGTGTTGTAACCAAGGGAAGGTTCGTAATGAACGATAATACGTAGAACACGAACAACACATATAAGATTCGCCAGCGGTGCGTAGAAGAAGCAGTCAACTGCTAGAAGTGAGTCAAGTGAATTCCACAAAGAACCTCCAACTGCATGATATCTAGCAACCGACCCACGCGGTCAGATATGGCACAAGGCCGAATTTAATGTGTGGTATCTGAGCCCGTAGTCTCGGCCAAAATTTCCCCGTAGACCTCGTATAAAAAACGGGCTCGGGAAGCTGCTTCCCGAGACGAGACTCTGCTCTTCGACTGGGGATCCTCTCTGTCCGGAGACAGAGAGTTTCACCAGCACAGCTGGAGATGAATCTCCAACTGCAGGATATCTACTAACTCCCCACGCGGTCAGATGTGGCACAACACCGAATTTAATGTGGGGTATCCGAGCCCATAGGCTCGGTCAAAAATTTCCCGTAGACCCCGTATAAAACGGGGTTGGGTAGCTGTTTCCTGAGACGGGACTCTGCCCTTCGACATAGCCTCGTCTGGGGATCCTTTCTATCCGAAGGCAGAGAGTTTGACCAGTACAGCTGGAGACGAATCTCCAACTGCAGACCAACATACAGTATTTACTACTGTATTTATGTGAATGGGGAGATACCCATTATCGTCTAAAGGTACGCTACAACAAAAGGATTTCTAAAAAAAACAGAGAGAATTCTTTGCAAAATTAAAATAAATTTGAAAAAACAGCAAATTAAGAATTGTTATAGTCCTCGGAACCGGAAAGTAAGCGATCTAGAAAAGTTGTTTTGTAAACATGACTGCGCAGAAGATTATTTAAAAGCCAAAATGTAAAACAATGGGATCTGAAATCGGTTGTTTGGGAGAATAAAATTTAATAGATATTTGTTAAAAGTGAATAGTCGGAAAACAAAATAAAATTCTTTTACGACAAGAATTTATAAGACAGAGTTTGTAACACCTTCGATTGCCATGATGGAATGCAAGAACAAAGGAATGATAAAACAATGCTTATATTGTTTTAAATAATTGACCAACTTATCGAGGATCAGGTGTCGTCATTCCAAGGTTGAAGAAAATGAATATTAATGAATCTGGAGGCGTGGTCGGAATGGGTTGAAATAAACGTACGCTAATTGAATCAATGAGTGTGAGAAGAGCCGGAGCTACGACCAGATCAACACTGATTGGAGAGAGCTATTGAATCCACGTGACCCGGCCGCCTGGAATTTCCTACCGACATAATCCCTCGTTGTAATGGCTAGCCCGTTCTTATTTTAGAAACAGAAGTTTTTTTGTCGCTAGATTACATGGGAAGGGTTAATTTTGAGTATCGACAATTAGACCATTGAAAATTAAGCCAGCGGCTTTCTTTATTTATTATGATTTGTATTTTCACTAGCGGAAGAATTCTTGTCTTTTTTTTTCATAGCACGGTCCCGTCAGCTCGATTCAGCGCTTACAGTGCGGACGAAAATTCGATCTTCACCGCACTGTGATCAATCAAGCACAACGTGGGACAGAGTGGATGAAGAAACGAAGCGGTCAACGGATAACCATCAATTGACTGGCACCAGTACTGACCAGCGTGGGAAAGACCACGGATCGAATCGGGTCGACCGTGTTATAGATATAATAATACTTAGAATAGGGAAATATAAACTGTAAATATTTTTTTGTCTAGCGTCAATGCGCTAAAAAAACCCTTGTGACTTCGTGCTAGTGTGGAGGGTCACTTCTCCACGTTTGCTCTAGGGCTGTCAGTTTATATCCTTTTGACCAGACTCCCAGACTACTGGTGTGAACCTTGGTTTTGGCTAACATAAAAAAATCTGTGTTAGTTTTTTTTGATGGACCAAGATTATTTTATTTTCCGTCGCTCTTTTCATTTTTTTTTATATAGCGGAAGTTATGCGTTGAGCCTATCTGCATTTTGGTAGTTTTTAGTCACAAATGGCAAGACTCCGTTTTGCAGCTGGGTTCAGTCTTTTCTTCTTATTCCTCTTTTTTATTTGAGGGCTGCCTTCTCGTTAGTTGAGAGAGAAGTATATATATATATATATATATATATATATATATATATATATAGAGAGAGAGAGAGAGAGATAAGGGTCTCATAGGAAAGCGCAAATGCATTATTTTAATTTTAATTCTTTTTAAAATTCTGAAATAAATTTTCTTTGTGTACGTATGTGGGGAAACAATGAAATATTGTTATATGTGCGTTTGTGTGAAAATGTCAACACGTGTGTGCGTGGTTCATAAAAGAGGACACAAGAGATAGAATTTGTTTCTTACTGTGGACGGTGGTGCCGTAGTCTGAGGGAGTCTCTTTTGTGTGTTTTATACACTTACTCGTAATAAAATCGGCTCCACTCCCCCCCCACTTTCTACACGATAACAAATGTACATCTTCTTTTCCCAACTATCTCTAATGTCTCTTAGTGACAGCAATTGACCCCCACAGATCACAAAATCTATGTTGTTCAAGTCATGTCTACACAGCCACTGCGATGACGATATCAAATATAATATATTCTTAGTTCTAAAACACTAGTATTTTATATTTATCGGTAAAATAGACGTGGAGTCTATTTTATCGGGACCGGCAAAATAGCCTATCATTAAAAAAGAAAAAAAAACAACAAAAAACGCCTTTAGTAGGATAATATTACTCAACTGTTAACTTAAAAGTAATTATCCTGCTGGGGATTGTTATGAGTTTGATTTATCAGAAAGTTAAAATGGTGAGAAGGCTAGATAATGGGTGTGTTCAACAATATTAATCCACAACAAATATAAAAAAGTGAGCATTCAAAACGAATCAATTGCAAGGTAATTCAATAAGAAACAACGGTATTTTAGGTTTCAATAATAATAATAGACATTTATATACAATTTATATACATATAGTGAACTTGTGATTGAATAATGCAAAGTATGACCATGTATTGATTTGATGTCTTAATAATTCACAGTTCAAGATTGTTCATGTATTCAAACAGATTAAATTGTGTAGAATGAAAAATGTCACTTATGTAGAAATAAATGTTAGTTTGTGTGCGTGATTAAAATAGGAAATAAATATCTTAATTCTTCAGGAGTTGTTCACCTTTGAATTTATCTGGTTGCTGATTACAATTTCTATTTTGGTAGTGTATATTATCACTTTTCTTAGAAATTTGTAGATAGAGTTTGAGAGAGAAATGATGATTACTGAGTCAGCAAGTTGACGCGCGAAAGGTTCTTTAGGTCAGTGTAATGACACGCGTGGATTCGTTTAGCATCTCTCGGAGGTTGTGTGGCTGACTGCTTGAACTGGATCGAACGATCCTATTTATTTATTCTTGAGTCTAAAATCGGCTCTAGAGGGTTGAGCGGGAAAGGTAGATTTTAGACAATTGCTACACATTTTGTGTTGTCTCAACCAATGAAAAGCCGAGATTTAAAACGTGAGGTGCTGGTTGGCTAAAACTGGTTTGGTAAAAGAGTGTATTTTAATTCAGGGGTGAGTAGTAAATATGGATGATTGCATCAATACGCCCTCGAGTTTAATGGTCATAGTATGGACATTAATATGTGTAATATGTTGTGGATTTCGCAGGCCAGTGAACGTGCCTACCCGACCTAGTTCGTGTAGGAGGGTTAATTTTTGGTTCAGGTGTTGAGGATGGATGCGCATGTGAAGGTCCTGAATCAGGTGTTTGCTATATGGTCAAAAGTTTGTCGTTGTCGTTAATGTATGCTGGTTTCAATCGGTCAATACTGACCATTGTGTTTTCCCACGAGATCTATTATAAAATATTTTGATGTTCGAGAGATGACTTAATGTGGTCCTGTATAATTTGGAGTTAGTGGTTTGCGAATCATATCTCTGCGGAGGAAAACACAATCAGCTTTATGTAAATCGGCGAGGACATAATACGGCTTATGGTATGCCCTGGTTGGCGTATATACTGTTTCAGTCATTTGTCGCCAAAGGTCACTGACAAACTGGTTGTTCGTTACAGGACTGAAAATCTGTCCTGGTAAGGTTAGGGGTATCCCAGAAACCAATTCAGCGCTGGTACATTTCAAGTCCTGTTTGACAGTATTACGTAAAGCCAGCATAATCAGAGGAAGTTTATCAACCCAAGTTTGGCTGTGCGTTGATGCCGTTAGCGCATATTTGAGTTGACGGTGAAACCTTTCCACGTGGCCGTTGGAACACGGGTGATAATCTGTAGTAGAAATATGCTTTGTTCCCAGCAGGTTAGTGAATTCGTTGAATAACGTTGATTGAAATCGTGGACCTCTATCGGTAGTGATTACTGAAGGGCATCCAAAAATAGTTATCCAGTGAGTGAAAATAGCATTAGCTACTGATTCAGCCGTGGTTCATTCTAGGGGAATAGCGACTGGCCAGCGCGTAAAACGGTCGATTATCGTTAGAATGTATTCGAATCCGTTCACGCGTTCAAGCGGACCCACTAAATCCGCGTGCAGGTGGGTAAAGCGTCCGTCCAGGTTGGCAAATGTTGATGCAGGTGCTCTTGTGCGTACCGATTTTGGTAGCTTGGCAACGTCGACACGTGCGGGACCACTGTTTAATATCAGCTGCCATAGAAGGCCAGATAAATCTGTCTGATATGGTCCGCAACGTTGCCTTGCCTCCTCGATGTGCTTGCGGGTGAAAATGATCGAAAATCAGACGGCGCATAGTCGGTGGTATGAATGGACGCGGGTTACCCGTACTGGTGTCGCAGTAGACCGACCTGCTCGTAAATGGAAGCGGTCGTTTTTCGATGCTCAAAGAAGTATCTGACTGGACAGCTCGTAAAGTTTTGTTGCAGACCGGCGAATGTATTTTAAGATATCAGAAGGTTAGGCTATCGGAAGGGTTAGTGATGTTGGCGTTCTTAGACATTCACCCACACAAATTAAGAAACAGGAATATTGAAGGCAAATCATTCAAGAGAAATCAATGTGAAAACAACATAATTAAAAGTTCAACAATTACATTTATTTATATAAAATTAACATACACAATTAAGTTAGATATCGTTGGACAGGTGTGAATGGTTGAATCGAATTATGTAGTGTATTTATGCCAAGTTTCAGTGTGTGTGAAACTGTTACTAAGGTTTGTGTGTGAAATTAAACAAAGTGTTTGGTCGTGTACAAAAGTGTCTTTTGTGAGAGTTCAGTCAAGAGTCTGACGTAGAAGCCCTGCCGGCTACAGCTCTGTCCTGTCTCTCCGGTGGTTCTGGCCGAAAAGTAAACCACCCGGTCCTCCTCCGGTGAACTGAAGGAACCACCACAATCCGCCACGTTGTGTATTTTTCATCCGAACAGCAGTATTTCGATCCTTCAGGACGAATTAAATGGCTGGGCTCCACGCTGAAAGAAATCGCTATTCGTGCAGAAAAGTTCTTGTCGTAACCGCAAGGGCACAAAGAAGAAAGAAATAAGCAACACTTTCGGTTCCTGTACAAAGAGCCCTTTAAGGCTACTGTTTTTATGTCACTATCAAAGAAATTGCACGAATACAAACTGTCTTAACGAGGTTCACTCGTTTGGGTCGGAACGTCACAGAGAGAGAAAGACACAATTATGCCGATAGAAAATTCGGCTGATCTAAGGGAGATAATTCGTGGATCTTCGTCTACACCCTCCGATATAGCAGTCGGCTTTCTCGGCTTTGTTGACGAAGTTATCTCGATTCGCACGGGTTCTGTTTCTATCTCTTGGTACTTGACGCAGGCAACCAACTGGCCAGACCAGCAAGACCCACTAAGCCGTTTCCGCCGCGTTTTCTTCCGCGTTCCCTCTCGCGTTTTACCTCGGTCACTCTCCGCGGACTGCCTCGTTCTGACGCGCTCTTCCTTGCGGACTGCCTCGTTCTGGTGCGTTCTCCTTTGCGGACTGTCTCGTTCTCTCTCCGCGTTTTTCCTTGGTCTCTGTCGGCTCTCTGCCGCGTTCCGACGCGTTCTCCGATCCGATCTGGTCTGATCTCCGATCTCATCTGTCCAACTCAAGCGTGCAGGCCGCTTATATAGAGAGAGGCGGAGCTAAACAGTTTTTAGGCACTGCCCACGAATTTTAATATGCAAATCGCTCTCCGAAACTCCGCGGGAACCCAGTTTTCAAGCGGTACTAAAAATCGGATTCGGACTTCCTGCTGGGTTTTCCGCAGACAACGTCCACTTAAGCCCAGCGAAAAGCACCTATCTCGTCTGAGGGCTCTGGCTGGATTTCGCCCGGCAGACCACCCAAAATCCAATTCACCATTTATCACAAGCTTTACTTAACGAACCCGTCCATCAATTACTCTGGAATTAATCCACCTAGTTAATTAATAATTCAATTCCAGAAACAACTAAGTAAAAAGATAAACTTATTTCCGGAATTACTCCGAAATCCCTTCTTCCCAGCTAATTAGTACCTTCATCCCAATCCTTTAGAACCGTTGATTAATAAACTCACCTGGTGGTGGTGGTGGTGGTGGTGGTGGGTCTCTCTCTCTCTCTCTCTCTCTCTCTCTCTCTCTCACACACACACACACAATAGTGTGTATGCGTATGTTTGCTTAAATTATTGTCCAAAGTTGGTAAGAGTTGTGTACCTTTAGTTGTTTGATTGAATGTTTACGAATACTTATTCAATAGTGTGTTATTTCACTTTTTTTAGTATCGTAAGCAATTGTTCCTGGGAGAGCGAAATGCTGTCTGTTGAGTCAGAGAAGTTTGCGCGGGAAAAGTGTAGTTGGTCAAAGTTTTGACGAGCGTTGATTAGTTTGGCATCTCTCCAGGGTGAATTTCTGACTGGTTCGAATCGATTCGGACGCTTCTATTTATTGAGTTTTTTGGGGTCTAAAAAATCGGCTCAAAACGTTAGGCGCGGAAAGATATTTTCGCTTAAACTTGCTACAGTTTTAGAGGTCTGGTCCAATGAAACGTCTAGTTTGCTGAAACTAAGATGCTGATTGGTTAATAGGTGATTATTGGTGTAAAGTGCATTATCTCGGAGGGGTGAAAGGTAGGTATGGACTATGCCATCAGTTTCATCCTTCATCTGTTCGTCTGCTAGGTTGTCAAAACTTAGTGTTGTATTTTGAATTGCGCTGAGTGTTGTTCGAGATAGTGCGTCGGCCACAGTGTTGTTGGTTCCACTAACGTAAAGAATGTCAGAAGAGAACTGCGCTATATAATCCATGTAACGGATATCGCGCGGATTGTGTTTCTCAGATTTCGTATGTACGTAAGTGGTTTATGGTCAGTGAAGATGGAAAAGTCACGTCCTTCCAAAATAAGCCGGTAATGTCTGATGGCCAGATAAATTGCCAACAGTTCACGGGAGAAGGTACTATATTTAATGGGTGCCAGGCTGGTCGTTTCCCGCGTTTTGGTAAGCACATGGTGACTGGCATTTCTTAGCGCGAGCCCCGAACACTTCGTGATACCAGCAATAACCTCTCTGGCGGCGACGAGTTTGCCGCGACGTTGATCATCGTCGATTAGTGTTATGCCGGTTAGTCAAACCGCTGCGACTTCGTCTGGGTACACTCTGGATTTCGTCGAGGCGTAAGGAAAGCTTCCTTAGTTTTGACGTCAAAAATTGTAGTCGTTGATTAATATCCGGAGTCGGGTCGTCTGATAGCATGATGGAGGAAATTTGGCGAGTTGGTCTGGTGTCTAATATCTTATCAGCAATCGTTGCCAATTTTCGAACGTCGACCCCCTCAGTCAAAGCGGCTAGTATTTGCACTATGTCTGGTTGTAATTTATTCAACCACATTTGTTTCAAGACTGTCTCGGACATAATGTGGTCGCCGAGTAATGTCAGCATTTTTCGCAGAAGTTGGGACGGTTTGTTGTTTCCGAGCGTTATATTAGTCAGAAGATTATTGGGGATTGTTATGAGTTTGATTTATCAGAAAGTTAAAATAGTGAGAAGGCTAGATATTGGGTGTGTTCAACAATATTAATCCACAACAAATATAAAAAAGTGAGCATTCAAAACGAATCAATTGCAAGGTAATTCAATAAGAAACAACGGTATTTTAGGTTTCAATAATAATAATAGACATGTATATACAATTTATATACATATAGTGAACTTGTGATTGAATAATGCAAAGTATGACTATGTATTGATTTGATGTCTTAATAATTCACAGTTCAAGATTGTTCATGTATTCAAACAGATTAAATTGTGTAGAATGAAAAATGTCACTTATGTAGAAATAAATGTTAGTTTGTGTGCGTGATTAAAATAGGAAATAAATGTCTTAAGTTTTCAGGAGTTGTTCACCTTTGACTGGTTTGAATTTATCTGTTCACTGATTACAACTTCTATTTTGGTAGTGCATATTATCACTTTTCTTAGAAATTTGTAGATAGAGTTTGAGAGAGAAATGATGATTACTAAGTCAGCAAGTTGACGCACGAAGGGTTCTTTAGGTTAGTGTAATGACACGCGTGGATTCGTTTAGCATCTCTCGTGGGTTGTGTGGCTGACGGCTTGAACTGGATCGAACGATCCTATTTATTTATTCTTGAGTCTAAAATCGGCTCTAGAGGGTTGAGCGGGAAAAGTAGATTTTAGACAATTGCTACACATTTTGTGTTGTCTCAACCAATGAAAAGTCGAGATTTAAAACGTGAGGTGCTGGTTGGCTAAAACTGGTTTGGTAGAACAGTGTATTTTAATTCAGGGGTGAGTAGTAAATATGGACGATTCCATCACTACTAAGAGCGTTTTTTCTCTTAAAGGTTTTAAGAGAATCCATCACGATTTTATTGAGCTGAGTTTTAAAAAAAAGCATTACTCAACCGTTTTTAATTTTTAAAATAAATCAGTAAATTCATTTTTTGTTTTATGATGATTATTTTATTTTTGAACTGAAGCATTATTCTCTGGTTGGATGGAAATTTATTGCGGTTTCTAAATAAATCCGTTTATTTAGAAACCGCGAGAATTTTCCTTCCAACCGGATATAAGACATATGCAGAAAAAAACCTATAGTCACATTCCAGAAAGCAAGCGACCAACATTAATCTGCAAAATTTTATGTCATTCGCTCTCTACTGTCCTCCCGATTACTCTTCTTTTTACTCTTCACGCTCATTATTAATGTTTCTGTTCTTAATTCCTCGACACCCTGTAACGACCTCTTGTGTCTTAGTGGCTTTACTGCCTTATATAGAGTGATACCGATTTTTAAAAAAGTATTTTTAAAAAGTTCACGGTTGTTTAATAATGTCTAAAAAAAAACTTTTTAAAAAAAACTTAATTTTACAAGAGTATCAGTTAAAAAAATATATTTTATTTAGAACCCTCAACTTAACATATGATTTTTTTTAAACACCCTCTTATTTTGTACCCCCATCGCAAACAATCTTGTCTTTAATTAATTTGGCTGCGTTGGAAGGTAAAAGAGTAAAGACTAAAAATAACAAGTTTCTTTATTAGTAAATTAAATTGATACGGCACATTGTCGAGAAAAAAAAGGTGCGGGAGCGATGCTTGTCTCACGTAGTGTTGTAAAGTTACCCTTCGGCATTTTCCCGTTATTCGGGACCCATTCGCGCGACGATATTCATTTCAATAAGAAGTCGCCCATCCTAACCACAACTACAGCATAATTACCATTTGCTGTATGGAACCGACACTAATATTCATGATTGATGACGTATGTTATATGCACAATTGTTCAAAATAAACTCAGGTTATTCTGACATAGGGCTGCATTGTGTTGAAGACCAAGCCTCTCTGAAAAAGTGGGAAGGACAACACGGAAGTCGAAACCTTTGATTTTACCTGGGCTCAAACAAACCGTTGACGACTGGGGAGCGTAAATACATAGTTGTTTCAACTATCCAAAGCAGACCCCAGTGAATCTGAATTTTGTCCAGGTATGAAATCTTTCTTTTTTTTTTTTTTTGATCGAATGTGTTTACTTTTGTTGTTGGAAAACTATTCACAAGGTACAGATTTTTCCCTTCACCGTTATGTGAGTGTCATTTCAATAAACAGGAAACGGCATTGAATACGTTTTTATTTAGAGTTTGGTAAATTTTCCACATTTTTTTCCTTCGTCCTTTTCTGTTTTTGCTGTAAAGAAAGAAACATATGTTTGAATTATATTGCCATTGTTCTTTTTCTTTCTTTCATAAAAGTTTTCTGGAGAGTTCTGTTAAATTAGAAGAATAATTAATATTTTTTTTTCTTGTAGTGTTAGTAGTCTCTGGAAAAAAGAAAGAGAACTAAAAAGGATTTGTAATCAGACTTCGATCATCGTGAAAGAAAAGTAAGTTGAGGACATTATTTTAAAATTTTATTATTTTATCTGTAAATAATAATAATAATAAGGCTTTCTTTTGTGTTTAGTTTATTGCTTTGAAACTACGTTTATAAACCCTGAAGAGAAGTAGTAAATTACGTTTGAAAAACTGCTTGTTTTCGGGTCATTTTGATTTGAGATTTATTTATTTTAAAATCCAATTGTTGTCCACCCACGCATGCATCTGAAACCCTTTGAACCCATCAGTATTATTATTGGTTTATTAATTACTTTTTAGTGAAAACTTTTGACATTAGAAGTAATTTTTAGACCAGAATCATGAAGAAACATTTTTTTTCTTGGATCATAAAAGAAAGGCTTATAAAATCCCTAAAAAAAACAAAACAAAAAAAATCTCTCAACCTAATATACTTTCTTTGTAGTACGTTTTAACTTTTACCGCCACGGTTAAGATTCGGTTTAAACTAACTAAAATCAATATTTTTTTTTTTTATTTTACAAAAATATTTTTTTTCGATGTAGTCTATTTTGCGCTTTTAGGAAAATGACATTCACTTACTTCTCTGAGAACCCGTTTACTTTCGAGAGAATGGAAGCGAACCGAGTGGCTCTAAAATGGGGGTTCAATTTGCAGTTTGCTCTTAAATGGAAGATCGAATTTGTATCCAACATTTTGATATACTGCTAAAAGACCCTAACTTTGTGTCTGTTTCTATATGTTGGTACACTACATGAAAAAGACAAAAAAAAAGTTTTTTATCGAATTAATAACCTCAGGCAGGTGTTCCCAAACTTTTTAGAGACCCCTTCATTGAATCTTTGATCTTTTAAAACTAAAAACGTAATGATCAAGGTATGTACAAAAATGTAAAAAAAACAAAAACAAATTAAAAGGGCAGGATGTTGTGGAGAACCATGATCGCCAGCATCCTTAAGGGACATGATGACACAGAAGATTGAGTTCAATGGGATAAAAGAGTTTGGATAACCGTTAAAAAAACAAACAAAACATTGTGCCTTCCTTCTTATTGTTTCTAAGATTCATTTGATAATTTACATTTTTTTTTGTTTTACTTTTTGGGTTTTTATCGCTATTCATTTCTCAATTTCTTTTCTTTTTTCTCCCTATACAAGTTTGTTTGGATAATTATATTATAATAATGTAAAAATCCTCATAAATAATTATTATTAGGTAACAATAAAAATAAACACATTAAAAATAAGTTAATATATCTTTTTTTATTAACTTGGTTGACAGCATTAATAATGGGGAAGGATGTGCTTGATGTGGAAATTGGAAATTAAGATTTAAGATTTGATCTCGGGTATATTTTAAACCTCCTCTTGATCCCCAGGCATTTATCGATTTCATGGATAGTTCAGTCAACTTCAGAAGGAAATATCCAGTCACAAAATTACAAAATAAACATAGTGGGGAGGTTAAATTAGTTACTAAAAGGTAGCGGGGGGAGCTGCTAGATCATCAGGTGTGGGTGAGAAGTTAGATGAGATGCTAAAAATCCGGAGTCTACATTGGATAAAAGTGGCATAGAGGGCTATATTAAATGCTAATAGTGGAAGGGGGGGGCTACATCAGATGTTAAAGATGGCATGGTGGAGGTCTAAATCAGTTGCAAAAAGTGACACTGTGCGGAGGTCTAAATCAAATGCCGTAACTAACTGGAAAGGAGTGTGACTATGTCAGATGTTTAGTTTTAAAGATTCTTGAGTCGATTTTTTTTTTTTTTTTTTTTTTTTTATCTGATCCTCATGAAATATTTTTAGGCTTATCTGACTGGAAATTTTGTTTTGAAATACACAATTTTTTTTCTGCTTATCACTTGTACTTATCTTCTGGAAACAGATCTATGGGCTTTCTTCTGCATATAAGATTTCTATAGAAGTTAATGTTTCAAATATCAGTCAGTTATGTGACATGCGTAATACACGCTTAAGCAATCATGTATCTTTCGATACATGACTGACAAGGCAGATTTTTTTTCCCTGCAGTGGGTTGCCAATTCTTTCTGCAGTAGACCAGTTGCTATCCAGGGCTATAGAACTCGGTGTGTCCTGCTATTTACCCACAGCCGATGGGAGAACAAGCGGATTCATACTATTCCCAAGGGTATTAGCATGCAAGTGGATGTAATGGATTTGATGGGAATTCGAACTCAGCTTTCTGATTCCTCAATCTGAGCTGCTATTATTCCACCGTGTCTTACAGTAAAACAGGAAATGAAGTCTTCTGATTTATTTTGAAAATTAATGTCCGTAATGATTTTAGACAAATGATGCGGCTCAACTCAATAGAATTGTCATAGCTTGCGACCAAAAAGTCATAGTCTTCTATTTAATTCTCAGATTAAAGAAGCGTTGACTTCTGTCCCAACTAGCATAGCAATGTGAGCGTTTACTTTAACAGAATATCTAATCTTTTTAGAATGTAAAATTTAAAAAAATGTAATAATATTCAAAATGTAGATAAGAAAGGATTATTTTATTTTTTTTAATCACCTGCCATTAAATTATGATAAAGAGTAAATTTTGGTTTTGGCTTGGAAATTTTGATACTTACAGAAGGCAAGAGGGCCAGAGGGAAATAATGCATGACCTACCTAGCGAGCTTGAGTAAATGGATGGTGGAGCAAGGTTTAGGAAAGGTAAGAAAAAGACAAAATTTATTAAGAGCTACAAAGGGCAGGAAGTTATGGAGAACCATGATCGCTTGCATCGTTAAGGGACATGACGCAGAAGATTGAGTTTACGGGATAAAAGATTTGGGGTAAAACAAAACTTTAGTTTTTAGTATGGCTCTTTCTTATTTAATCTTTTTTTTTTTTAAATAAAATGACTTCTGATATATATGCTCCTGAAAAATTTATTTCGGTTGAGCCTTCTAGGGAGGATGTGTGGGTTTGTAAACAGTGACTATTACGGCTAATAATGCAAGACTCTTCGGTAAATCGAATTGAGTTCTCTCAGTCACTGTGTGTTTATCTAAAAATAAATACGCTTGAATTCACCTTCTTCTCTGCCGTGCGCCAACGGCTTCAGGGTAAAATTTCCGACTGACGCGAATTCAGCCGGTTTTCGATTCTAGCCAGAGGCAACCGGACGTCTAGCCACACTGATGAGCTGTGATACAGCGAAACAGTCTGTCTGTGGATGACAATATATATATATATATATATATATATATATATGGTATCAGATAGTTCAGAATAAGGTACAAATCAGAAACGTTTATAAATTTAACATGTTTCGCTTTTTATTAAAGATTCATCAAAGAATGAAATGTGGAGAAAAAGAAAAAATTCTGGTATTTTTAATTTTTGTGTTTTTATTTTTTTTTCCATTGGTTAAGCAGACTTCACGTGCATCTGTTATATCATGCAGTGTTCGTGTGTCAAAATTTATGTGTAAGTGTATCATGATTCTACTTTGTGTACTAGGCACACACACACGCGCACACACACACACACACATGTCTATCATCTGCATAGACAAACTAGAATTATGATACACAAGAAAGATGAAATGTAAGAATCTGGACACAAGTTTACTGTGGATGATCTAGCAATTAATGCACTTTATAAACTTTCATCTTTTCTCTTTTAATTAGAGTAGCATTTTTTAAATCAAAATTGTGGTCTTGATTCATTACAATGAGAAGCTAATGCATTTAGTGTGTTGTTTTGTAAAAGATCTATTTTGTGTTCATATATAATCTCATTTACATTTCTTGAGGTTTCTCCTATGTATTCCTTGTGGCAATTATTACAGGTGATAGAGTAAATTGTTTATTTTGTGTTATATTAAATCTGTTATTGTTTGAGAAGTAGTTGTAACAAATTTTATGTTAAACTTAGATAAATTCTTTTCAGTTGTAGTTGTGATAGAGTTGGTGGGTAGAACAGTATATTTTGATTTATTGTGGTTCTTGATATATTAAAAATTATATATTGTTTGCCTGTATTGAGAATATAGAAATCATTTTCAAAAAATACGCATGAGAAATGCTTTAATGATAAATCCAACCAAAACTTGATTATTACAATATCTTGCTGCATCTCACTACCCACACAGAAGTGACCACAACAGACATCCCCCCCCACACACACACAAACGCATGTGTGAGGACATAAAAATCCAACCACTATTTTTGAAATATTCCGCTACCATTTTCCCCAATATAGATATTTCTCACACACACATATACACTTAAATGAATTAATGTTACCGTCCAACATACACCTAGACATACTTGCATTTTCTTTCATGCACATTTATACATCATTACACACTTTAACACCCTCCCCCACCTGAAAATGTTTTCCCTTTGATTTACAATTAAATATAAATTTGATCAACGGAACGACTGCTAGGGTACTTGGATAAGCATATTTCATTTTGATCAAAGGGGGTCAACGCATCCCCCCCACCACCACCACACTGAAATTTTTTTCCCTTTGATATAAATTAATTTTAACTTGAACAAAGGAATGACTCTGAGGGTATATTTCATTTTGATCAAAGGCGTTCCCAGGATGGGGGCACAAACCCCTGACTGAAATTTTTTTCCCTTTGATTTGAAATTGAACAAGAGAATAACTCCTGTCCTAAATATAGGAGGAGAAAGCCAGAAGATGAAGGTTGCATTGGCAAAATCATTGAGTAATATTGAAATGCATCATTTTTCTCCACAAATTATAACAGTGATTTAAAATCAATCATCATTTTCTTATAAAAAAAAAATGTGTGACATTCAGCAAGGTGCAGGTAATTTGGTGTGTGTGTATATATATATATATATATATATATATATATATATATATATATATATATATATATGTGCGTGAGATTAAAATTTGCTATATTTATGTGGGAAGGTATTTGGGTATTAACCAATGGGGTCAGTAGAAACAAAAAAAAAATCCATGTGCCAACACTAAGTTCAATAAACAGTCCGGCAGGGAAATTAGTAACAAATATGGGGTCCGAAATCCAACCTTCCCCTCACAACAGTGAAAACGTGCTCTCGCTCACCAAGCTCAGAAATCGTTCTGATCCTGGTAAGCAAAAGGCAACAGCCTTTATTCACCAAGCGATTTTTCTCATTGGCCAACGCCATTCAAGGAAGGAAAGAACATTAGCATAGCTTCTCTGATACTCAAGGTAGCAGATTTTTGCTATTTTGTTTCGGCAGACCATGCACAAAGCACAAACTCTTTTTTGGGGTAGGTGATTTTCTCTTTCGTTACACTCCCCACTGTCGCATAGGTGACACCCAGGGGCAGGCCTCTTTACTCTTGAGCTTCTCCAGAGCAGGATGATTACCGGAGGGGAATGAATGGCATGTTCAGAAGACTCGTCTCCTGAGGAGACCACTGGTCGGACAACCTCATGCGCAGTCTTCGCCATCTGAAGAGGTACTAACCCTACGTCCAATGGTGATTATCCTTTCACTTCCTCAGCACTCACTGCTAGTGTCACTTGCCAAAGTGTCCAAACCTACACAGGGTCACAAGTCTTTTATGTGTCTTGGCATTCCATCAACCAGCATAGTGTGCAAGCTGCTGATTCCAGAGATATGCCCCACCCTGTATTAGTTGTACACTGGGTGTGTGAGTTTTTTACCTACGCACAATCACCCAGGTTGTATGCTATTCATTCTTTTACTTGTTGAGTGCGTCGCATCAATACCCCTTAGCTGGATTTTGTACCAGTAAAATCATGTTGGCTGGCGCAGTTGAAGGTAACACATTATCATTAGGGGTGACGTTGTGCCAATATACTGCTTCCATTATAGAACACTGCTTCCTGACAGCAATTGTTTTGATGCTGCGATGAGCATCGCTTGATTATGCCATTTTCTGATGGGATGTATGCACAGGGAAATTGGAGGTGGACTCCCCCACGAATCAAAAAAAACTTTAAGTAGTCCACTGCGAAATGCAGTGTTGTTGTCAGTGAGGAGTTCTGTCGGACATTCATGTTCAAAGAATAACACTCTCAAGTGGTCAATCGTACTTGTGGAATCCTGTCAACGCAGGCATTGCAAAAATAATGAACCGAGTTGGGCCACAATCAGTCAGAGTTAGATAGATCAGTTGTATATCCACTGATAAATTGTATTTGCTTATCAACTTTCCTGACTAGCTATCTTTGAATGAACATTTCGCTTGCAGCCTTTGTATGTATCCTGGCCGTCCCCGTAAGAGTGTCTGCTATGCACACATGCGGAATCTGTGAACAAATGCAACACTGTTGCATTCCATTGAAGGGCCAAAGTTACCACTTTAATCACGATGTCCAATTGTGATAGGTTGATATGTTGCATATCCATCTTTGGACACAACCAAAATGCATCTTCCATGATGATTCCATTATGCTCAAGGGACACTCCCGTGGCAAGGGAGCTCGCGTCAACCCAAACTTCAAATCCACATCTGTCACCGCGCCATTTACTGTGAATGGGTTTGTCTTGACATACCCTGATAATGACTTCCATTATCATGTTTCTAAGGGGAGCATCAGTAGTTTTATCATCCCAGCCAGATGTGACAGCAGTCACCTGGCATTTGATAAAGGCAGTTGCAATGCGGATCCAACCACACACAGGAAAATGTCTTACCAGTTTCCCACATAATGAGAACACGCTGCATCATGTAATGCGTCCAGGAATCTCTAGGAGTATGCATCCCCCCCCCGCCACCTGCAAGCCACACACGAGCACTGTCCTCCAGTCATCCTGGGCTTTTTACACTCGAGCCCAAAGTCGGCAGGATTCTGTCTCACCTGTGCAGCGTCTACTATGGTTTCATTGGTGTAGATGTCATCAATGTAAACTGACGTCACTTTGTGAATTGTCTCATCCTTAGATAGCACAGCATCCAGGATGTATTTCATGATGGCTGGCACCACATTGAGCCCAAATACCATTCGCATTAGGCAGTATCTCTGCCCTTTAAAGATCACCAACTGAAATGGCCACACTGACCAGTGAACGCGTACCTGCAAGTAGGCCTTTTGAAGATCAAGCACAGAGACATTGGATTCCTTCCTTCACCATTCTCTCAATTTTTGTGCACACATGAGCCATGTATGCATCTACATATTCATTCAGCTCCCAATAATCTAGTACGAGGCGCACCTTTCCTTTGTTCCTCTGTACCATGGCCATTAGCAGGATGAGGCCTCTTGGAGGACCAAGCTTTTCCTCATGATCCTCAACCATCCATCATCCAATCACATCTGCAGTTTGCGAGGGTATTCTTCCCTGACATGTTTGGGCACTGAGTACTCTGACACCTGGTTCTGGAGCTTCTCTGGTGGGTTATTTCCTGACCATTTCCACAGTGCTGTCCATGCGTTCATGCTTTGGTCAAAGTCTGCACTAAAGTCGGGCCCATCGATCCTCAAGGCAGCACAAGTAGGCGGACTAGAAAACAACCTCGCTCGACTCTGTGATGTGTATTCCGCCCAGCTCCTTAATAATGTCCATCCCAAGGAGCAAATTGGTCTGTTCGAGAGTGACCAAAAGCAGTCCAAATCTACTAAAGTAGTATGCGTTATCCTATTGAATCAACAGGGGGTACTTCTTTTATGCTCTGTGTGGGGAAGAGACTGGCGCTGATGTCGCATCCTCCATTCCATTTCCTGGACACTTAGAGGCAATGTGGCTTAATTTCTGACATTTAACACATTGTAGATCGGGACATGCCTTTCACACCAACCCGACACACATCTCTTCACATTGATAGCCGTCCTTGGCAAAATGATTTGGCCCAGAGCACCAACAGCAGAGCACATAGCCACGGCAACGGATGGCTGGGGTTGGATCATCTTTGATTTTAGTTGGTTGAATGGCTGCGGCAACTGGTTTCTCGGCCTCCTTTTTTGTCAATCATGATAGTGCAGACGCTGGTCAGTAACTGGTTGAGTGTCATGTCTTCCATTCTGGATAATGCTCGGGGTATCTGCTTAACATGTCTAGGCAATCCAGACACAAAGGCACAGGTCATCCATTCTTCAGGTAGTGGCATGATCGGCACGGCGAGCTTCTTTAGTTCCGCCCAAAATATGTCTACTGTCTCGCCAAGCCGCAGACACCGCATCTGGAATTGGTCATAGGTCATGAACCGATAGGTTCCAAATGCAATTAGTAAAGCACGCTTTATTTGCTCAATGTCAGCTTTTTGTTCTTTGTTCAGCTGTCTATACATGGCAAGGGCTCACAGCCTTTCAAACGCAGCAGAAGAATTTGTTCGATCTGCATGACCTCGCATAATTTGCAGACCAGTTCCACATATTCTCGATCCACTCAACCACAGGCTGTCCAGTCTTATCGCCAGTGAATTCGAGTATCAGTTTTATGCCAGACAGTCTTTCTGCCATCTTGCTAGAAACAAAGTAATGCCAAAATAACTTGTTTGGGTATCAACCAATGGGGTCAGTAGAAACAAAAAAAATCCGTGTGCCAATTCAATCGCAAATCTGTTGTAAATAGTCCAGCAGGCAACATAGTAACGAAAACAGGTTCAGAAATCCAACCTTCCCCTCTCGAGAGAGGTGATTTTCTCTTTCGTTACAGAAGGATACTCAATAATGTTTCTAGGTATAGACAGTGTAGACAGAGTAATCAACATTTCATATCCACACAAAGAAGGGGGTGCTGAAAAAAATCTTGGCTTTGACAAAAACATTGTTATATTGTTTTTTTTTGTTTTGTTTTCCTAAAATTAAAGGTTAAAATTTTTTAAGTTCTTTACAGTGGAATAATGGATAGTGGCTCACATTGAGTAATCAGAGAGCCAAGTTCAAATTCCAGTTGAATCCATTAAATTCACAAACGTGCTAATAACCTTGGGAAAGGTATGAATCTACTTCTTCTCCCAGCTATGGGTAAATAGCAGGACAGACCGGGTTCTATAGCCTTGGATGGCAACTGGTCTACCGCATAAAGAAATCACAACCTACTGCAGGGAAAAAAAAACTGCCTTGTCAGTCATGTATCGAAAGATACATGATCACCTAAGCATGTATCACGCACGGCACATAACTGACTGACTGATGCTGCTGTTATCACAACGTTTTGGCCATTGTGCTCACCTGCCTTCCTCAGGTGTATACTGATCTGAATTAAAAGCAAACATCTTGCAAGACTAGGTCATGACCAATTTTCTGGAAAATATTTATTTTGAGTATTGCTGAATTCAAATAGAAAAGACTTCTCGATTTTTATATTTTTTTTCTTTGAAATATCATGGACAAGCAATTTTTCTTCATGTAGAGAGCTTGAAGATGTCAGTAGTGGTCAAACAAGGAATATTGAAGGAAGCAGGTCTTACTAGCACAACGCTGTTATACTGTTAAATAAAATAGTACTGCACCAAGAAAGTGACACTGCGGTACAAATATACAAATCTTGATATACCAATCATGATACCCATTTTGATAAGGGTGTACAAGGCACATGCGTCACAGCCAAATGTGCACAATATGCTCACAAGTTTTGATAAAAGCAGTGTATTACCTTGTAGGTGGGGGGGGGCAGGTAGATAATTCAGTCCACTCAGATAGTCCCCAATTAATGTTGTTCCCTAGTCACCTAGGCTTGGTCATCTTTCAAACAACCTTCTTGACCTCCAGCCCTGCTGCCCACCTTCACTAAAAAAGGAAGGGGGTTAACACCTTGAACAGATGCTGAAAAGGCTGTGGCCCAAGCTATTAAGATACAAAATTTTATTTTGTCTCCCTTGCTTTCTTTAGTCACGACTATTGTCTGGTTCACACTCCTCCCCATTCCCTTGTTTCCTGTTTAAGATTGGGTTTCTGGTACCTTCTAAAGTCTTCTCATTTTCTTTCACTCTCAGTAACCGTTTGCATCTTAGTGGCATTATACCCTTGCTTGGGATGAATTGATACATAAGAAAATGGGTAGTAAGACATGTTGGAAAAAGAAGTTTTTTTTTTGTTTTTTTTAATCATTTCATCCCAAGAAAGGCGATAAAGCCACTAAGATGCAGGTAAAATGATGAGACCTAGCTGCCAACCTATATTGTGTTTACATACATACCCATAGTGCAACTAGGGGTCAAAACTGAAGGCCTATTTAAAAAATGTTTGAATTTCAGAAATTTGGTGAGATAATTAAACACTTTTTAAAAAGGCTTGTAATGACATTTTGATCCATACTTTGGAATAATCACATGTTGAAAGTCAAATAAATTAAAATATGTATTTTTGGTGTGGTCACTGACAAATGTTAAACAAGACAAAGAGGAAGCCAAAATTTCTGGCAAAAGATATGATCGACATAATAAAACTTTAAGTGTTTAAATGAAATGAAAACCATGTCGGAACTATGAATTCTGGAATAGAAGTATCACATAGTTGCATCATAAGTAGGCCTGTAGTATAGAACCCCATGACTAAATGCATCAAACTTAAATAACGCAATTTATCTTTGTATTTCCAGGAACTGTGGCTTGGTGCTGGTTATATCGATCTTTTTGAAGACCTGCTTTATCATCTTGGAAAGGTGACGGAAAAATTACCATTCTGATTTGAAGAACACACAAATGTGTCAGGACCAACTATTAAGAGATTTCTTTAAAGATAGACCACCTTCAGCTGAATGCAAGAATGGAAATGTCTTCTATTAAATCCAGCAAAAACAATCTCAAAAGCTGAGGACAAAGATCTTGATTTTTCATTTATTTAAAAAAAGAAACACACACGTGCAAAACACCATGGAAACCACTGTTGAAAGTGGCATCAAAACAGAAGGTGTACTTCCAAAGTTTCCTGATGGACCCAGACAGGAGTCGAAGGTGCGAAGGAAAAAACTCATATGTAATGTTTGCACGAAAGAATTCTTTTACAGTTCTGATCTAATTCGACACGTACGGACACACACTGGGGAAAAGCCCTTTCACTGTGATATTTGTGGGTCAAAATTTTCCATTAAACATAATTTAAGAGAGCATAGACGAATACACACCGGAGAAAGGCCCTTTCATTGTCAAATTTGCGGATCCAGTTTTTCAAACAATTCAAATTTCCGAAGGCATATAAAAACACATTTACTCATGAATACCGAGGACAAACCCTTTAGCTGTGAGGTTTGTAGTGCCAAATTTTCAGAAAAGTCAAGTCTTAAATCTCATATGCGGAAGCACACTGGCGAAAAGCCCTACCACTGTGGGGTTTGCGAAGCCAGATTTTCAGATAATACAACTTTGAGAAACCATATGCGAACCCACACCGGAGAGAGGCCATTTCTCTGTAACATTTGCGGGGCCAAATTTGCACGCAATTCCATCTTGATAGGACACATGCGAACACACACTGGAGAAAAACCCTTCCACTGTGAGATTTGTGGATCAGGCTTTAGCAAGAACTCAATTTTGCGAAACCACATACGAATACATACTGAAGCGGAACCTTTCCACTGTGAACTGTGTGAGGCTAAGTTTGTGGAGAAGTCGAGTTTGAAAATGCACATGAAAGTGCACGCAACATAAAACCATTTCTTATGATATTTGGGAAAGATCATTTTTTTTTTCATTCTTCCCCACCACTAACTATTTTAATATTAAAACTCTTAAAATACATTTTAGCACCTCTGCCAAATACGAGAATGTTTGAGAGACAAAGCTAGTCTTGAATCGAATTGGATGCCTTTTTGTTTGGAGGATTGCCGTAGGTTGACCTACTCCTGATAGGAGCCTATGGAAATCATGACATTTTTAATATAATTCATTAATTGTTCCAGTTGCCTAGTCATACTGACCACAGCCATTCTTTGGCAGAATCGGTACTGACAGATAATAATCAATACATTTTAACACGTCTGTCCAATACTGAGAGATGAATCTCATGTTGAATTGGATGCCTGTTTGTTTGGAGGAGTTAAAATTTTCAAGGGTAGACTTGCTTGTGATAGGTAGGCCCATGAGAAAAACTGCTAGAATTGATGACTTTTTTTTTAATATAATCCTTTTGATTGTTCTGGTTGCTTAAAATCAAGCAATGAAAATTTGACAAACCTGGACCTCGTGCTTGGAAAAAAAACAAAAAAAGAGTGTCAAAAGGACGTTTTTTCCATGACACCACTATTACTTTTACTCCCTTCATTCCTTGAAAATGTTGTTTTAAAAAACGATGATTAGAATTGGAATAAAACCTAAACATGATGAAAGTGAATTTATACATTTTCTTGAGAACTGACAATAAAAATAATAAACACTATATAAACACTATTTATTCATTAGATTGTTTATTTACACTATTTATTATAGTATTATATAGTTGTTTCACATATTTTAATAATTTAGTAAATGTTTGTAAATTCATGAATAAAAAATTGTATTTATTTCTTTATAAATTGGTAAATGATAACTATTAGTATTAGTTTTCAGAATGTTGTAAATATTAAATTATTCTTCTAAATAAAATCTAATAAATAGAGTTTAATATCTTTGTCAAGTCTCAAGAGAAAAAAAAATGAATAAATTCACTTTCATCATATGTTTAGGTTTTATGGCGATTCTAATCCATGCTTTTTCATTGCTGAGGAGCAGAGGTAATGAGAATAATAGCGGTGTCATTTGAAAAACTGTCACTTTGACACTCCATTTTTTTTTTTTTTTTCAAGGACAAAGTTCCAAGTTTGCTGAAAATTCCTACAAATACAAAAAAAAAATTGGTAAAACCCATTCTTCATGTTCTGTTGATGACAACGTTTATATTAATGTGGGTGACATTAATTTTCCTTGTCACATTGGCCGCAAAACATTCTTTTGTGGAATGTGCACCGACGGCCTTTTTACACCCCTGCCCAATACTAGGAAGTTCAAGAGACAAAGCTTGTCTTGAATTGGATGCCTTTTTGTTTGGATGAGTGCCACAGGTAGACTTACTCCTAATAAAAGCCTATGGAAATAATGACATTTTCAATATAATTCTTTAATTATTCCGGTTGTCCAGTCATATTGACTTCAGCCTTTCATTAGTAGAATCGGTATCGACAGACTTCAATATATACATTTTAAACCCCCTCCATACTAGGAAGTGAGACAATTAAATCTAGTCTTGGATTGGATATATTTTTATTTGTGGAAGTGCTGTTGGTGGACCTAATTAGTTGGATTGATGTGAGTTTCTGACCCTGGGTTTTATGCTATTTGGGATCATCAGGCAAACTGATTAATTTTCAAATTTTGGATTTATATATGGTTGTGTGCATCGGCATTTTTATGGTATTGGGAAGAAAAATTATTGTTCCTACCATTTACATTTAAATAACTGGCATTAAAAATAATAAGAATTTTACCTACCATAGTCTTACACAGACCCCATTATAAAAAAAAAAAAGAAAAGAGATTGATAGAAGATGTGTGAACGCATGTGCATATATATATATATATATATATATGTTTGTGCGAGAAAACATTATTCCACAAACAAAATAGATGAACGGCCTGTGCGTTGATCGCTACACAATCCAACATTGAATACAGCAACCAATTGCATAAATATGTATGCAATGACACATGGATGCACATATATGCCTAGTCCCACACTGTTCATATATGTTTATGTTTGTGTGAGCTGCAATGTCTGTATGTATGTATGTCTGCCTACGTATGAGTGGCATTCCGACAATTTTTCCTCCCACTACCATAAAAACACCGATATACACAACCATATATAAATCCAAAATTTAAAAATTAATCAGTTTGTCTGATGATCACAAATAGTGTGAAACCCATGTTGACAAACTAACATCAATCCTACTAAATATGTTAGCTCTATCACTGATATTGAGTGCTTTTGAATAAGTACATACATATCTATATATATATATATATATATATATATATATATATATATATACACACATTTTGTATATATATATGTGTATATATATATATATATATATATATACACACACACATTTTGCATATATGTAATATGTATAGACACATTTTGCATATATGTAATATATATAGACATATTTTGCATATATATATATATATACACACACATTTTGCATATATATATACACACATTTTGCATATATATATATATATACACACATTTTGCATATATATATATATATACACAGATTTTGCATATATATATATATATATATATATATACACACATTTTGCATATATATATATATATATATATATACACACATTTTGCATATATATATATACACACATTTTGCATATATATATATATATATATACACACATTTTGCATATATATATTTATATACACACATTTTGCATATATATATATATACACATTTTGCATATATATATATATACACATTTTGCATATATATATATATATATATATACACATTTTGCATATATATATATATATACACATTTTGCATATATATATATATACACATTTTGCATATATATATATACACATTTTGCATATATATATACACATTTTGCATATATATATATATATATACACATTTTGCATATATATATATATCTATACACACACATTTTGTGTATATATATATATATATATATATATATATATATACACATTTTGCATATATATATATATATACACATTTTGCATATATATATATACATATATATATATATATATACATTTTGCATATATATATATATATATATATACATTTTGCATATATATATATATATATACATTTTGCATATATATATATATATATATATATATATATATACATTTTGCATATATATATATATATATACATTTTGCATATATATATATATATACATTTTGCATATATATATATATATATATATACATTTTGCATATATATATATACATTTTGCATATATATATATATATTTTGCATATATATATATATATATATATACATTTTGCATATATATATATATATATATATATATATATACATTTTGCATATATATATATATATATATATATACACATTTTGCATATATATATATATATATATATACACATTTTGCATATATATATATATATATATATACATTTTGCATATATATATATATATATATATACATTTTGCATATATATATATATATATATATACATTTTGCATATATATATATATATATATATATATACATTTTGCATATATATATATATATATATATACATTTTGCATATATATATATATATATATATACATTTTGCATATATATATATATATATATATATACATTTTGCATATATATATATATATATATATATACATTTTGCATATATATATATATATATATATATACATTTTGCATATATATATATATATATATACATTTTGCATATATATATATATATATATACATTTTGCATATATATATATATATATATACATTTTGCATATATATATATATATACATTTTGCATATATATATATATATATATACATTTTGCATATATATATATATATATACATTTTGCATATATATATATATATATATATACATTTTGCATATATATATATATATATATATATACATTTTGCATATATATATATATATATATATATACATTTTGCATATATATATATATATATATATACATTTTGCATATATATATATATATATATATACATTTTGCATATATATATATATATATATATACATTTTGCATATATATATATATATATATATACATTTTGCATATATATATATATATATATATATACATTTTGCATATATATATATATATATATATACATTTTGCATATATATATATATATATATATATACATTTTGCATATATATATATATATATATATATACATTTTGCATATATATATATATATATATATATACATTTTGCATATATATATATATATATATATACATTTTGCATATATATATATATATATATATACATTTTGCATATATATATATATATACATTTTGCATATATATATATATATATATATATATACATTTTGCATATATATATATATATATATATACATTTTGCATATATATATATATATATATATATATATACATTTTGCATATATATATATATATATATACACACACATTTTGCATATATATATATATACCCACACATTTTGCATATATATATATATATATATATATATATATATATATATATATATATATACACATTTTGCATATATATATATATATATATATATATATATATTTATAATAGGCCGGGAAGTTTCTTTCTTTCAGGCTGTTCTGTGACTAAGTCATTTTAGGCCCCTCAGATGTAATGATGGTTTCCCTCTGCCCAGGTGCCACAGGTTTGGATCCTGCCAGAGAGCACATATTTTTCTTTAATAAGATTTCTTGAATATTCAGGCCAGTAGATGAAAATAAATAAATAAATGGAGCTTCTACTCAAATATAGATATCCACTAAAAATAATGTTAAAAGTGATAAAAATATATAACTTACATACTCATGTATCATGCGACTTTTAAAGACCTAATTTTAAATCTAATTTTAAGGGGATCACATTTTACACAAGTTATAAAATTAGTGTATGTACTGCTGCTGGTTACACCATTGACCAAACTATATATCCATTTACTGTAGTCAAAAAGTACAGCTGTATTTAAAATAAACATGATTTTGATAACTGATATTTTACTTAACTGTATCCAATAATAATGCATGTAATATTCACATATTAGTATCATATAAAATACAAATATAGCGAATATGCATCTTTTCCATTGTTTATAAGATGTTTAACTGATTAAGATCATCGTCTATGCTTTTCAAAATGGCTGAATCCACTGAAAGATATTTTTTTACTTGCTAAAAGAAACAATTATTACTTGAATGATTATTTTTATTTTAACATACAAAGGTTAAATAATCATTTATTACAGTAAGAAATGTGCATAAAATTATGAATGAACTGAAATCCTTCATAGTTGCTCTCAATGTCTGTATCATTAAGTAAGGCTTTGAATTCATTGTCACCATGGCAGTTGTTGTACTGATCATCTTCCAAGGCTAAAGGATTGAATTTACTATTTCCAGTAAGCAAGTAGTATATTTCAGACAGAAATTATATTCAAGGAACTTGCATGATATAATCATTTGTTTCATATTTAGCGGGAGTGCAAGTATATACAGTAAATATGCTTACCATAGATTAAGGGGTAATTCTGGAAATATATGTCAGTGAAAATAATTCTGACATCATTCTCCTCATTTTCAGATATCATGGCGAAATCATTCTCTGGATTATTATAAAAACAACATTGGTAAAACATCACCTTCTGGTTTCATTTGTTGATTCTAATAATGACTTCTTTTTCTTTTCTTTTCTTTTTTTTTTTTTTTTTAAAGCTTTTCACTCTAAGCAAGGTAGGAGTGCCACTAGCATGCAAGGGGCTACAGAGATTGGGAGCAAGAGTAAAGAGACGTGATAGAGGAAAGGATAGGGCATTAGATCAACGCATCTGATTGTATTTGATTTAGTTGGAGATTATCGCTATCAGGGAAACAAAGTAAGAGAAAGGGAGTTCCACAGACGGAGAGTGCGAGACATGAGGCTATTGGAGTAGAAGAGATGGCTACATTTAACTGTTTCGACAGTGAAAGCGTGGGACTGAGATGCCAACCTAATAGCACGTTTAAATTCATGCAGTTTCGGAACTAGTGAAAGTAGCTCGTTGGAACCGTTACCATGAAAGTATCTGTAAAAAAAGACAAAGGAAAGTGACGGCATGTCCGTGAGAGAGCGACTGTAAATGAGATGCCAGATTAGGGCCAATCGCATTGGGTATCCATCTCTGGATTTTGTCAAGGGCGTTAAAATGAACGGCGGGGTCTCCAGACTGCGCCTCCTTTCTATTGATGTGAGTTTGTGACTCTGGGTTTTATAATTATGATTATTATTAAAATCATTTCACTCTAAGTAAGGCAATAAAGCTACTAAGATGCAAGAGGTTACTGAGTGTGATAGAATATGAGAAAAAAAAACTATTAATGAGAGAGAAAAATAAGAAGACAGAAGAAGATAACAACTGACATTGCATTTAAATTTCTGAAGATCAATGTTGACTGGGAGGCAAAAAGCCGGAAGACAATTGAGAAATCTAGCCATTTCAACTGTAAAGTGATGAGACCTTCCAGCCAATCCAGTGTTGTGCTTAAATTCAACAAGTCTAGGAACCATAGTTCATTAGGACAATTAATGTGAATGTACAGGGTGTGGCAATAATACCTCCCACGCAATTGTAAGACCTCTGACACTGGTGTCTTCACCTAGCTAATGTCTTACCATTATGTGGGAGGTATTTCTGCCACACCCTGTATTTATCAAAAGGCACAGGGAAGCTATATTACGGCTATGGGAAAGTGACTGAAGCTGAGATGCCAGGTCAGGACCAATAACATTGCAGATTCTTCTTTGGATTTTATCAAGAATATATAGCAAGAGCAGATGTAGCAATATTCAAAGCAAGGACAAATGGTAGACTTACAAATACATAAGATACATTCTGACTTGGAAAATTATCTAGCACGACACGGTGAACAAATTTTTCTAGCAGTTGATGCGATATAATCTTTCAACTTCATGTCAGCAAAAAACATTAGACATTGAAAATATTAAAATATCTTCTGATCCTGAAGGCTTTGATGGTTATACAAGTGTATTAAGTGTAATCTTTAATTTGAAGACCCTTTTATGTTCCTATATTCTCTGCTTTTTCACTGTGCATGTGACCAAGTGGTTAGAATGTTTGCTTTCTGACCATGAGACCCGGGTTCGAATCTTACCATTTGTCAGGAAGGTGACTTCTTGATTTTGTCGGGAGGTAACACCAGCTTGCAGCACCTTCGGAAAGTGGCTGAAAACCATACCATGCGTTGACCCACGCCTTGTGAGTGAAATTGGGGACCATCGATGGTTATGCTAGCACAAAGTCACAAGTCATTGTGACCGAGGATTTGAGTGTGCTGGCCTTGTTGATCACACTAGATAATGCACACTCTCGCGGAAAATGTAACTAAGGTTTGCTCAGCATAGTTACAGTACAAACCACATGTGGGCTCTGTGGGTGTTGAACAAACACAAATGTGCCTGAGCTTGCGTCTGCAACGATGATTAGCACACCTCCCTAGCAAACAGGCATCCTTGGATATGAGTGGCTGCGCCATTTAGATTTACATTCTCTACTTTAAGATGTGGGATGTTTCACTGATGCATTTCTTGAAATTTAAGGAAAATAATATATGTGCATAAAAAGACACTTTAAATTAAACTACACACTCGATGTACTGGTATGTCATCAGAAATTTCTTAATCATACATAGCTATGTTTTTTTTATGATCTAGGAATTAATATTTTCTAATATATAATTATCCATGAGATTCTCCATAAATAATTAATAAATGAAATAAAATATCACCTATAGTTTTGTAAGTGTTTGTCGTTATTTTTATATATATATATATATATATATATATATATATATGAAGAAATATAGTCTTAAAGTGTGCTATATTTATGGGATAAAGTGCTCAATGTCAGAGATAGAGCGTGTGTAAATATAAAAGTGAACATTGAAGTCAACACTTAGAGGCGACATTCTGTTTCATGCCCGATGATTGCATCTAGCAGGAAACAGACTGTCGCCTCTTAGTGTTGACTTCTATGTTCACTTTTATATTTATATATATATATATATATATATTTGAACGAGGACTTAAAAAAGTGTACATTGCAGTCAACACCCATAAATAAAATGCAACCATCAGGTTATGACAATTCATGGCCTGATTATTGCATTTCAGCATGTAACAGACTGTCGCTGCTGGGTGTTCTTCGATGTCCGCTTTTATGTTTACACAGGCTCTATCCCCTGATATAGAGCACTTTAATCCATAAATATAGCATCCCTTAACACTATTTTTACCATATATATATATATATATATATATATATATATATATATATATATATATTATGTGTATTTAGGCAGCAAATGTTCTTTAAGTCAAATAATATTAAAAACAACAGACAATACTTGTAATTCTGAACTTTTCCAAATTATAAATAGTCTTTCTCAGGACCATGTTTTTTGTACTTTTTCTTCCAACATGAACTTTGGAAAGTTTCTGACACATTTCTGAAAATGTATATCCGAAAGCACTCAGATAAAAAGAACAATTGGACAGTTTTTATATAATTTGAAAAGAAGAAAATTATTAGATTACATGAGAAATTATATAAAAAAAAAATAAATCCAAGCACCTTGTCTGTCGTATTCAACGAAATGTGCATGAAAAAAATAATCTATGTATATGTGGTGGACTCTCCCATTGTATTTGACGTATGAGGGTCAAGCAGCTCAGTTCCTAGGAACCGACACCCCAGACACAAGCACATATGATTTGATTATAGTGGTGAACGCTTTCTGCAGAACCAACCACACTTTTTGAAGGGCTGAATACAGAGATCTTGTGCCCTGTGACCCTTTGCAGGTTTTGAAGTCAGAGTTGTCCTTCTCCTAGACCAGTTGCCATCCAAAGCTATAGAACTAAGTCTGTCCTGCTATTTACCCATAGCTGGAGGGAGAAGAGGTTCAATACCTTTCCCAAGGGTATTACTGATTTTCCAAGCGTAGCCCAGATGTGGCACAAGGCCGAAAGTATGGGGCACCCAGTGAGGATCGAACTCACTACTTAGTTGTAATTGGAGGTGGATCAGTGATAGTTTGGGCCGCCATATCATGGAAATGTCTCGGTCCAGTTGCATGGTAGAATCAACAGCAAAGATTACCTGAACATTTTGGGAGATCATGTTCATCCAATGGCCCAGACTTTATTCCCTGATGGTGACTGCATCTTCGAAGACGATAATGCTCCAATACATACCGCTCGAGTGATTAAGAATTGGTATGAAGAGCATGAACGTGAGCTAGAACACATGGAGTGGCCTCCCCAATCTCCAGATATCAATATTATTGAACATTTGTGGTGCATTTTGGAGCAACAAGTTAGGAGCCGCTATCCTCCACTGTTGTGTCTTAAAGAGCTGGAGCAGGTGTTAATGGAAGAATGGCTGAAAATTCCTCTGGAAGAAGTCAGGAAGCTGTATGATTCCATTCTTAGACGTATTAAAGCTGTATGTGAGGCTAGAGGAGGACCAACTCCATATTAAATAAATTTTCTTTGAATTTAACAAGTGTTTCAGTTATTTTGTCCAACCCTGTATCTAAGGTAATGGCAGGACTGTCATTACCTTAGATAAATAATGGACTATTCTGCTTTGATTACGAAGAAAGATGTACGAAAAAGATATATCAAACATTGTTTGGTTTCAGTGAGAAAAACAAAGCAGATATAATAATAAAGAAAGGGGAGATATAGGAAATGACAACAGCCTTGTGCATTTAACGTCTGCTTCAGTGAAATGGAAAGCCTTGTCGATTTTTAATCTTTTTATTTGTATCCTCGCCTTTAAATAATAACCTGCAGTCATGCTTACGATTATGTCATCAATTCAGACGTCGTTACTTAAATTTAAATAAATTGTAGAAATATAAAAGAACATAAAAGAGATTTACGTTTAGACAACCATTCAAACTCTCTTGTAATAATACACATGAACAAAACTGGCTACAACTTTGGTTTTACTAATGCCACTCTAAAAAAAAAGAATATAATTCTTTACGGAGAAAGTAATTCGAGGGTCTACTAATAACAATATTACTAAGTATAAGCACACGTCAAAAACATTATATTACACCACCAACTTTTACTGAATTCATTCTTAAAGAATCTAACGTATATTCATCTAAAAACAAACGGCATGTACGTAAAAACGTTCCCAAATCAACATGCGAAAAACCAACAAACATAATGTTTGCTAGATACACACAAATGTGCGCGCTTACGAATACACATTATCATCTGAATCCCATATAAACAAACCAGAATTATTATACACTTACATGCATAAAGCAATAGTTATAGTTTTTCAGTTAGTCTTGTAATCCGTTAATTTCTTGAAACTTCGAATAGACGTGTCGTCTCTCCTTGAATTAATTTGGAATGTCACAGATTATATTAACGTTGTTTTAAAAAGTTGAATGCATGTTAAACATGAAATTAAAAAAAAAATACCAGAATTTCTTTCTTTTTTCTCTCCATGTCACATTCTCTGATCTCGCTTTAATAAGAGTGAAAGATGTTAGATTGATAAACCTTTCCTATTTGTTTTGTATCTTTTCATACTTACGATTGTTATTACAATATTTTGTTGAAGTTGTTAAGCTCAAACATTTTACGATGCAACCGGGGGATGTTCCACAGACATTTTTTTCAACGTGGAATTCACAAGGAGCTTATTCAATAATTAAATTAAGAATTTTGATTTCTCAGAAAATTCAAGGACGAAAACGGTAAAATTTTCACGTTTACTGCTCGTTAATATTTAACGTTTCTGTTTTCAAAATATACTATTAAAAATGTCAGTATTCCCTATTCTCAGACTGCTTTCAAAAGGCTGTTATAAAATAAAATAAGACATATCTCGGCTGATTTGCAGGCAAATAAACGAACATGCTCAAGAGCCAGAGCCGGATGTGAATGGGACAAGGCCCCGTCACAAAATGACCATTATCGTCGTTTACGCATAGGCCCGACGCACGAGTTCCGTTGGAAAAATAAAATAATATTTCAAAGTGCTTCTATTTTTCGACCAATAAAAATGCTTCCCTCCTAATTATACTCGCGTCGTTTTTCGAGCCCGTTAAGCCATAAAAAACACCATAAAAAGGGTCGCACGGTGAAGTACAAGGCAGTCAACGGGAGGTCAGTCGATGTCGGACGACTCGGCTCCACGGTCGAACTCTCTGCCTCTGAGCAGAGAGGAACCCGGACGAGGCTCCGCCGAAGGGCAGAGCCTCGTTCGGGGAGGTTGACCAACTCGATCCCGTTTATACGGGTTCTACGGGTATTTTTTTTGGCCGAGCCTACGGGCTCGAGAATACCCACGGTAAACTGGGCCTTGTGCCACATCTATCCCTCGTGGGGGGGCAGTAAATACTGTCAACGGGACGCCAGGGAACTGATCTGTCACGGTCAGCCTGAGTAGCAGTCCACAGGAGGAACGCCACGCCAACCAGTGTGAACTACCATGAGAGATCAACCCGGATCGGCAGCCGGCTTATGAACTATACTACAAGTTAGCTGTCCCAAAACTACACGTTCCTATTGAAATAAATCTCGTAAATCTATTTCTGCTGTTGCCGTATTTCTGTCTTGCAACCATACGCTTGTCTATAACAAGGCTAAGGTCATTACTACTTTCAGAGTTGAAAATGGATTTATTTGGATAACTCTGCAATTATAGCCATTGCCAAAGAGCAGAAACAATAACAAAACAATTTTTTAAAAATTGGAATATGCCAATTATTTCTATCAAGAACCGGTAAATGGGTTACGATATAAGAGATATCCCCTGTTTCCTGTTTAGGGTTGGATTTCCGGTTCTTTTTAAAGTTTTCTCATTCTTGTTACGGTCTAGAATGATCATGATATCTCATCGTTCTAAAAACAACATTGCCATCAGTGGATGATAAAAAGAAAATGAAGGATATTTCATAATTCTAAAACTAGCCTTGTCATCAGTGATGATAGAAAAGGAGGATATTTCATCAGGAAGGAGAAATCCGCCAGCTACTGAACTTTATATCGGCAGAGTTAGCTCCTCCTCAGTTCTTTAATCCTTCAACAGGGGTCTCTCTCCCCTGGCTATAAATACTGGCTGACCCTTCTCTCTCGCTCTCTTTTCCGACTCAGGCCTTGGGCCGCCACCTCGCGTGGAGATGAGGTAAAATCTCTCTTTTTCGACTCAGGCCTTGGGCCGCTACCTCGCGCGGGGGCGAGGTAAAATCTCTCTTTTTCCTATTAGGCCAATATGTGACCTCTCACAGATACAGCGTTTCCCAAATTCTGGGAACGCGCTAAGAACAATACACGTACGTACGAACACTCACAACACACACACACATAATTTCTCCATACAAACCCTATGTAACAGTCCATGTCTTTGTTTAACTTGTTTTGTTATTAATATATATTTGTTTACCCATGTATATCGGTCTTGTTTGTTTTCTTTGTCTTCTTTGGACTTAATTAAAGTCTGACATTCCCATGTAGCTGGACCGGCTAGCAGGAAATTTTAACCTTCTGATATCTCTTCGCATCTTCACCCCCACGGTCCGCTACAAATGAAAGCAATCACTCATCCTTCAACGACCGCGGCCAAAGAAAGAATTCACTGATTCACATCATCACCATGGTCACCAGGTCAAGAACTGGGAACACCCCATATTAGCGACACCAGTTAAGTACTGTTTCACTGACACTCACTATCTTGCAGAGTCAAATCATCCGCATTTCGTCCATATTTCAAATGTAAGGAGAAGATTGCACTCAAACAGCTTTTTATTACCCGAATAAATGCTACTTTATGCAGCAGACTCCCGCTTGGTTGCTTCTTGAATTCTGACTTCTTTGAGTCAAGGGACAATCTCTCCAGCTTTGTATTAAAGCTCCATCTCTTATCACCTTCTTTTCCATCCATATCACACATTGAATGCAACATGACCATTTTAACTGTAACCCTATACCTTGAGTGACTCTCCAGTCTTGTATTAAATCTTCATCTCTTACCACTTTATCTTCCATTCAGGGTCAAATCCCGGTCACGGCAATCAGATTTTGTCTGCGTGGCCGGGACCGCAGCCCGCTGTCTTTGGTCAGGATCGATCCTGGTATCGGAGAACAAGCCGTCAGCCCACACTCGTCAGTCGTTGGTGGCGTTTCACACAGCAGCTGGTCTTTAAGTTGACCTCTTCAACTATGACCTCTCTTACCCACGTTGTGATTTTTGATCTTAAGAGGGTCAAGCTGAATTATCACTGGGGTATCTCAACCAAGCTAAAGCAAGGAGTTGAATACGCGCAGATAAAATTGAAAATAAAATAAACGACGCCTGAATAAGTCACTAGATGATATTTATATAAAAAAATAGAAAAAAATATTTACAGTTCTTTTTTTTTTTGCTTTTTCTTATTTTCCCAACCCGTTTCTAATATTTCGGCTAACTTCTCTAAGGGTGGCCAGACTTGACAACTGCATTTATCTTCAAGTACTGTTGTTTGTACTTTCAAGAACGGCACAAGGTTTATCATCGGAGTCTTTCTTCAGCGAAAACTGGATTTAACTTCAAGTACTGTTGATTATACTTTCCAGAACGGCACAAGGATTTCGTCGGAGTTTTTCTTCAGCAGATAATTATTATTATTACTATTATTATTAGGTTGGCAAAACAGCGTAATGGCAAAAGTCTCTTACCTCCCCATCCACAACTTTAACTCCAACTAACTTTAACTCCCGTATTTACGGGTGTCTCTTCCAACTGGTGTGGTGCAGGCGAATAGGTGGGTTTTATGCATACCTCTTAAAATTCAACCAGTCTCCTTCTTTCGTTTTCTGTTTCACACTTCCAATTTTGGAAGATCCCATCCTCTTTCGGGAGGAGCCATTATATGATATCAGCCTTCCTGGCGTCATCTTCTGCCTTTACAATTGCTCATTCTGTTTTCACAATTATAATTTTTTTTCTCAGGGAAATTTTGGTTGATAATTTTCCCAGTACGTTGACATTGACGCCTTTCAACAGACGACCTTAACCTCTGGCCCCTAAACCTGCACCTGTTCGCTGTCTCTCTCCAGGTAGCGACAATAGCATTCTGTATTTTTTCCAACAAAATTTGCACATCTGTTCCCAATGCCATATAGAAAATAAGTCTCTTTCTGATAAAAAATAAAATCGTTTTCGTTAACCCCTTTCGTCCGTCTGCCATGTTAAATATTGTTACAATAACACATACCATTTTGGCTGTAGCCTTCTACCGTGAGTGGTTATTGAGCATTGTACTGTGTGAACTTCAGTATAAAGAAAATGGTGTTGTAGCTACAAGAATTATCTTTCATTGATAGACTATGGTTCACAAACCAGGTGTTGAGTAGCACTTTTTTTAAGCTAAATATTTTGTGTCCTCGGTTTAGACTGGACTTTTCAGCTGGTGTACCGCGAGGGAACCGTAGGTGCACGAAAAATTTTAAAGGTCATTAATTAAATTTTTTTTTTCAAAAGAAGTCCAAAGCACAACAAATGCACATATCAAAATTAAAACCCCGTTAAAAATTGATTTTACGGATATATCATTTTTATAATAAATAATTGAAGGGAAAGTTACTGAATTGAATAATCATACGAAGGTTGGTAATGAACGATAATACTTAGGACAAGAACAACACATATAAGATTCGCCAGCGGCGCGTAGAAGTAGTCAACTGCTAGAAGTGAGTCAAGTGAATTCCACAATGAATCTCCAACTGCAGGATATCTACTAACCGCCCTACGCGGTCAGATGTGGCACATTGCCGAATTTAATGTGGGTATCCGAGCCTGTAGGCTCGGCCAAAAAAATTCCCCCTAGATCCCGTATAAAACGGGGTTGGGTAGCTGTTTTCCAAGACGAGGCTATGTCGAAAGGCAGAGAGTTTCACCACCACAGCTGAAGACGAATCTCCAACTGCAGTATTTAACTGTATTTCTGTGAATGGGGCACACCCATTATCGCCCGTGGGTATGCTACAATAATAATCGTATGCATAAGGAAATGAGAGAGGACAGATAATAAAACATTCAACAACAGATATTACATCATTTTCGTTATCCCTCAAAAAACATTTTTCGACATTCCAACCACCTGAAGAAGGCCGGAGTGTACAACGGCCGAAACGTTGTGATAAATATGGCAACAAAGATGAGGACAATACTGTTTTAGCGAGACAAGCTTGCTAAATCATTACACGACGTTATCTGGGCCGCAGAATGCAGACCTGTAGATGCTTTGAGGCCCTTTTTATATGCTGAATCACTTTTACAACGATCGCTAGTTAAGGTTTTTCTTTCGGTTGTTTTTTTGTCGGAGTGTCGACAGGATACGACAAGAGGCCCTCCCCCTAGATAATTGATCGTATCAATGCTAAATCAAATGTTAAAAACAGAAAAAATAAATAAAAACAAGTCTTTTTAAGAATATTATGTTTTTATTACAAATTATAATAAATTTTGTTTGTGTTAATAAATAAATCATGAAAGGTATACTCTTTTTTGGTCATAATTTAAATGTGCCGCGTAAGTTTGGATATAGGTTCACGTGCTATGCTTAATGGATGTCAGTTATCAGCTATCTCCTGTTAATTCTCCTCTCCAAGTTCTCCACTGTGGGTCCTGTCACTGGATTTAACCAACGCCTTTATCTACTGTGCCATGTGTCCTTAAGGAAACGTTGTGATAAATATGGCAACAAAGATGAGGACGATAGTCCGAATAATGTAAATAGTGTACATATAGATAGTGTAACCCGGATATAAGAGAGTTGCCGGGACCGGAGACGAAGTCTCTTATATCCGGGTTTGGTCTATTATATATACATTAACACAGGCTCTAATTTGGGACCAGAGAAAATCTCTTATATCCGGGTTACACTGTATATATATATATATATATATATATATATATATATATATATATATATATATATATATATATATATATATATATTTTATTTAGGTGCCGCCACAAATTCGATAAGAAATGAACAATGTCACGAAAAATGCCCCAAACTTAATAAAAACAAAATTTTGTCATCACAATCTTTATCATAATTAAAAGGAAAGGCTAACTAATTTATTTCAATTATTAAATTGTATTTTTCAATCCTATTTAGAACGTTCGAAATTTTGGTCAAAAATTGTTTGTTTTTTTGTGTCAGCGGAAGACGAAAGAAATTTTAGCGTCATTTTGCAGTAAAAATATATTGATTTGGAAATTCTTACAAGAATCAAATAATTGTCTGATTTTAATGAAACCTTCATGACTTATTCACAAACGATTTAAATTACTTTAAAAAAATTTTTAAAAACATTTTATTTACATCTGTAATTTTATGAAATTTCCAGAAAATAATTTTTGTTCTGCTTAATATATATATATATATATATATATATATCATTATTATTATTTTATCAGAAGAGATGATAATAAAAACGTTGAAATCGCTACACAAAAGCTTTCATGTTTCAATACTTTGTTGTACTTCTTCAGGCGATGGTAGGTAACTGGTGATTAAATGATTTTAAAGAAAATTTAAAAGCAGAGTGTTGCCTCTTTTCTGAAAGTTAAAGGGGTGAACGTAAGGTCACAATTAAAAATAGACTTGTGGATATGTCGTGGTGTGGATGAGATTATAAACAGTGACAAAGAGTTATAGGTTGGTGACGGGGAAAGATGTCTCGTGTGTATCAAGTTGTAGCAAAAATTGGCAGATCACACGGTCAAGTGTTGAAAGACGGAACTGTGGAGAAAGAAAAGAATGAAAAAAGAGGTGGGGGTGAAGGAATATATAATAATAAGTCCCCCACCCCCAAATTATTAAATAAAATGAAAAGAAAAAGAAAAAAAAAACATGAGGGGGGCAAAATATAGATAAATATTTGGAAATCTATTGTTAACAAAATAGGGTTTAATAAAACAAAGGAAAAAGCGTGTACATATACAGATGAACACGTGTACATATGTGCATATAACAGTGTGTAAATATACAGAAGCCACCTCACAAACAAATGAATCTCCATACACATATAGATATAAATACATGTACAAAATTAGAGTGTACCTTCACTAACCTTCCCCCCTCTCCTTATATGTAAAGGTGCCATAGTGATAGATTCAATGATGGTATAAAGAGGGTGATAGGAAAGTAGCCCTCAGTGTACCGGGAAATCCTATTCCTGACTAGTGTGTCACGTTGGGAAAATCATAAGTGGTAGAACATAAAATATACTAGGTAGGTGGGGTGATGGCTGCTAAAATTTAAGGGAAAAAGTGGGGGTGTGGGACTCACTCATCTGGGGAGCGGTGTTGCTGATTATGCGTTTCCTTGTGGAAATTGTACTCTCTGAGTAAACCCAAATTCCTGTTTAGTCCCTCAATGTGGGGATTTACTTTTAGGATATACTTCCACTCCTATCTGCATCTGTCCACCCAGCTGCCGAACCAAGACGCTAAAAGCATGCACCCAACAATGTCGATGGTATGAGCAGGTTGGTTGAAGTGTACAGACTGAGATATTGTTATCCCTGATGTTTTTTTTCGGTTTGGTTATTGAATCATAGACGGAACTTTGTTCTGGTTTCTCCCACATAATTCTCCACCTCACATTTGTGTCAGGAAAGTAAATATACGAGATTGGAACTGCCACAGGTTAGAGCTGGCAGTTTGAATACAACGTAAGTGCTGGGGTATGTGTAAATGTGAGTGATGATGTGTTTGCAAACTAGGCACCAGGGTTCGTTGCAGGTGACGTGTTGCATATATATACTTCAACTCCCATCACCCATACAGTGTAAAGGAAGGGACTGTCTGCTACTTACAACATCAAGCAAAGGTCATAAGTGGTGACCCAGAGACCTATGAACAAGAAATAGTATAAGCAGTAACCTACAACATAACAACTACACCAGGTACATGACAAACTAGGATAGAAGGGTACAAGAGGTTAACAACACTCAGAAAACAGCTTTAGTCTGCCTGTGAAGGGATAATCGAAAAAAATATAAAAAGATCTGTGGTCCATATAACATCAGGACAACTTTCAAAAGTGGTTCAACACTTCGTCTACACCTCTTCCAAGTAAGACCCCCCACCACCACCTAGATGAGAACGTGACTAAAGTCTGTGTGTACGCCATCCCATGCAGCTGTGGCAAAAAAGGAGGCCGCCCCTTTAAGGTAAGACTGCAAGAACGTTGTAAAGCGGTAACACGAGGGGAAATAGAAAAAACAGGCATAGCTGACTACATATGGAGGGAAAAGGAAGATCACCGCCCCCTGTGGAAGGAGGCCGAAACAATAGACAGAGAAGATCACTGGAAAATAGAAAAACTTAAGAAATCAGCACATATGCTAGGCCAAAAATATCACCTGAGCCAACCAAGAATAGAAATGAATACAATATGGGAACCAGTAATAAGGAGTGCTAGAGAAAAGCAATGAATAATAACAAAAATTGCAATATGAGCTCTGTTAAAAACATATGCAATAATAATAATAATAACAGAAAAATTGCAATATGAGCACTGGGAAAACTGTTGCTGGGCCATTAGGTTTATAAATCCCCAAAATTCATACAAGGACACTTGGCCCAGTTGGTTAGATCCAGTGACTAGACCTAATGCTGTGAGTTCAATACCAGGCTACATCAGTGGTGAAACAAAACTTATTGGGTTAAAGGGAAATAACTGAGACATCCAGAAGAGGCATGGCACATGGAACTAGAATAATCTACCCTGGTGGATGAAATTCCCATCACCTGAAGAAGGATGGAGTGTACCACATCCGAAATGTTGTGAATACGGCAATGAAGATGGAGATAACAGTCCGAATAATGTAAATAATAATATCTCGGATATATATGCTCTTGGCGTCTTCATTTAAGAGCCAATAAGAAAGACGCAGATTGGAGTTAAAATACATTTTCAAAATAGAATCACATATTAAACGACTAAACAGGTATTTGAGTTTACTTAGAGAATATAATTTCCACAGGGAGCCCTCTAACAAACAACAACATCCCCTGGAATAATGAATCCAACTTTATTTCTTGTTTTGTTGAAAAAGAATGAAATCATGTCAAAAAATTCCGACTTTAAAATGTTCATCTTTCTGCATAAATTTAGTCAAAAGACCCATCAATAAATATTAAATATCATCAATCTTATTGCCAATATTGTTATCATTTTGTTGTTTTATTCCTCAAATTTCATTAACCGGCCTATTTAATCTACATATTACAAGAAGTACATGCAGACCATCTTTCATTTTAATTATATATATATATATATATATATATATATATATATATATATATAGTATGTGTGTATGTGTATGTGAGGTTTGGTAAAAAGTATCATGCATGTTGCTATGGTAACGAAGCTAATGTACACAGAGTAAAGCCACTTGGTACGGATTGACTTTGAACAGTGCATGCACACTAAGTTATAACGTTCTCGCACACTTCTGTTGGTTACAGCAGTATTTGAAAGGAAAGTGTGTAGAATATGGCTGTCTCGTCACACTGCCTGAAGTCCCATCAGTGACCATGGCTTGTGCAGCAGTTTTTGGCCAAATACATTCCCCGGGTTCGACAGCCACCATATTTCCCAAATCTTGCCATTTCCAATGTTTTCCTAATCAAAAATCAAATCTCACTTGAAATAAGTAAGATTTCAAGATGTCGAGGAAATCCAAGAGAATGCGACGAGGCTCGCAACTGGCAAAAAGGAGTTCCAGGAATGTTTACATCAATGGAAACAGTGCTGGATAAAGTATGTGGTTTCATCAGAAGGAGGGGACTACTTCAAAGGAGATTAAGTATTGAATTGATATGTGTTGCAGTTTCCTTTTTATTGCATCAGTCCTGATACTTTTTGATTGTACCTCATATGTATGTATGTATGTATGTATGTATGTGTGTGTGTGTGTGTGTGTGTGTGTGTGTGATTCACAGACAGTACTGTTTCGCTGTATCACAGCTCCTCAGTGCGACTAGACATCCGAATGCCTCAAGCCAGGATTGAAACACAACTAATTTTGTGTCAGTCAGAGCTATCTTCACTCGGTAGAGTTACACAACTAAATCTAGCGTATTGTGTTTACAAATGTAAACAAATGCCAATCAGCCAAAGTGCTCCATTCATTTTTACTGAAAAGCTTTGCATTAGTGCAGGTGGCTGTTGTTTATAGAATTAGCTTATCACTCAACGGTGCTCAATTGAAATGTATTTTCAAGAGCTAAATTATGTCATTCACAGACAGTACTGTTTCGCTGTATCACAGCTCCTCAGTGCGAGTAAAACCTAGTGAGCCAGACAAACCTACCAAGGTTTCACCTAAGCTGATGATCCGCTTAGGTAAAACCTTGGTAGGTTTGTCTGGCTCACTAGGTTTGACTAGGTCTGCTCTACGTTTGTATTGAGCGCTTTTTGTTAGTTTACTCGTGTCGGGTTTTTTTTTTTCTTTGGGCTTTGAACCTGTATCTGTGCGATTATTTTCGACAGACTTTCATGTTCCTGACTCTTTCTTTTTTTAAGACCTTTTTTTCCTTCGAGATTGATTTGATTATTGGCAAATCAAGAATTTGAAGGTTTTTCAAGACGAGTATAGTTACCTATATATACACACACACCACAAGTATAGGATTGGTGTATATGGGATAAATTCCAATGACCAAAAAATACTATTCTTAAAAGAGTGCTCAATACAGAGTAGAGCAAATATAATTATTTATTCGAAAATTATAGCATAAATGTTATAATGAAGGGTTTTAAAAGGTTCAAATCAATCAAACACCCCTCGCTCTTGTTTGATTGATTTGAACCTTTTAAAACCCTTTATTATAATATATAATTTTCGAATAAATAATTTTATATATATATATATATATATATATATATATATATATATATATATATATATATATATAAAATAATAAGAAAGCAGAGTAAGTTTTATAATCTGGTGTACTTAGCAGTTATTTTTATTAAAAAAAAAAACAGTGCTCGATACAAAACAGTAGAGCAAAATATTATGATTATTTTCTTTTTAAAAATATGATTCCATCGCAACACAAAATTTCCATTTTTCAAAACTGAAATTAAACTTATAAATCTAATTATTAAAATTAAACTCAAACTGGATAGTTGCATTCCATCGTTAAGCGATGATAGGAATAAACTTTCAAAAAAAATCTACTTAATTTATAAGCGTATACAATATTGATATTATGAGTTGTTAGGGTTAAGGAAAGTATTTTAATTTAGGGGTGGCTCGGTTTTAATTTCCCTAGACTGCTTATGTATTCAATATATGTTGCTTACAAAGTCAGGGTAAGTTTAGGAGGGGTCGTGGGGTGCCGGCTGACAAATGTATACTTCTGTTCTTCAGGGGGTTGTCTGGGTTTCCATGATAAAAAAATATAGGCATTTTCATGATCAGTTTTTTTTAGGCAAAAAAAATAGGGGGTTACCATATACACAGGTCATTTTTTTTTCTTTTGAGAAGAGGTGAAAAATCATGCATTTTTGTTGGTCGGTTGCACTATACACAGGTAAATATTTTCTGGAGGGGTTGAAATTTGTGCAAGAAAAAAGAAAAATCTCCCCCAAAATGAAAGACCTCTATTTTAATCGCCTCAAAGAATCTTTTGCGCCTTCCATCAGCATGTCTGATACTAATCTCCAGGAGAGCGACTCATGGAACAATGTTTCCTACTGACATGATGTGGAAAAATTATATTGAATCAGTTGCAAATCGGGGAGTTGAGTTTGAATTCCAGTCATGTTCGTTATATTCACTTACGGGTAAATATTCTTGGGAAAGGAATGGCTCTTCTGCTCCCTAATATGGGTTAAATAAAATTGTATTGCAAAATCATTATTATTTCCAAAACGTTCTTACAAGCCTAACATATTTTGGCTTTGAAAGGTTAATAAGCCTTAAAAACAAATCAAAGACTCCCGAGAGGATTCTTTCCTGATCATTCAAATTTTAACCTGTTCAAGTCTCGACTTAAACATTATCTTTCCCAGATAAATGTGCCTCTTACTCTTACCACTCACACATCAGCCACCTTCAGTAAACTCTAATTTGAGGGGCTCTTGAGTCTTGTATAGAATGAACATTAGTATAAAAAAAAACTGTAGTTGAGAATCCAGCAGAATGGAAATCTAGCAAAACATGTCACAGTAGTTTTCCAAATTTTCTCATTATGTACAGAAATTGTGTATTTGGGTAGCAGTCCCTCTCTAATACATGTTTTATTAAAAATGACCGACAAGATATTTCTGTTACAATTTTTACCGTATTTTTCTTGTTCACTTACAAGTACAAAAAAAAAACTTGACAAATATCTTGTCAGTCGTTTTTAATGAAATATGTACCGTACTATAGTGTGAGCTTTTATGATTCTTTTTTTTTTTTTAGGTAAAAAATTAGGTGGGGGGGGTCGCAATATACACAGGTAATTATTATTGAAGTTGTTAAAAACATGTATTTTTGGTGACTGGTTGTACCATACACAGGTAATTTTTCTGGAGGGCTTAAAATTCATGCAAAAAAATTTAGGGGTCGCACTATCCACGAATTCATCTTATAGACAAATCTATACGGTATATTAACAGATTTAATTTTTAATCCGATATAATTTTTCATTACACCAAACGTCATTTTAGTGGATACCCATGTTTAAGTAGATGCCCTGTTTTTCAAACAGTGGGAATAACGCCTGAGCATTTCATTGACTAAAAAGTAAATGTGGCCGCCAGCAGGGTTTGAACCTGTGTCCCCTATTGCAGAAGAAACCACCGTCAGATCCAACATACTTCAGACCACTCGGCCAGAGTGGGCATCACTGCCCAGCAAGGTTCAGATACACTTTTGAAGAATACACGTCCTCTAGTTCCGATCTTGAAAGCTCATATCTGCTGGGTTTCATATATTTAATTAGTCTGAATGTACAGGCGGCTAGACGTGATTCACTCTGTTTAAAAAACAGGGCATTTACTCAAGCATGGGTAATCACTTAGATAACGTTTGGAGTAATAAGAAATAATGCTGGCATTTAGTGTTGAACTCTGTGCCCACACAGCTCATATATATCACATATACACAACCACATATACACACACAATGAAAGAAGAAGAAAATAAACCTGGCAGCATTGAAAAGTGAATAAATTATATTTTAACTCAATATAAAAATGACAAAGAATGAGAAAACAGTCAACTGGTGGTATCTCCTGACGAGTGGATGGAGCAAAACTTGAGGGTTCATTTATGAAACACTCAAGTTGAGATTCTGATAATAACATCAATCTGCTAAATGAGGAATTACATATTTGTATTAATTATATATATATATATATATATATATATATATATATATAGTGTATTTAGGCAGCATTTTTTTCATTAATGCATGTTCCGTTAAATAATATAGACAAATTTTGTCTATTTTAAGTAAATTCCTTTCATATTGTTGAATAAGCTTTTTAGCATTATCACTGAAACAGGAAAGAAAATCACCATGTTGATACATGTTTTTATGGGAGATTGTATCTCCAATGGATTAAATAATATTTATGTTGGTCACACTACAAACTCACTTTCATGACACTTAACTTAATTTGAATGACAATTCCAACATTTTTAGACGTTTAAAAGAACATGCCTGGTCACATATATGATTCCAGAAAATCCTTGTTGTAAATACAACTATACTTAACCATGAAAACAATAAACAAAAACTAAAAATTCTTGAAGCTATTTACATAAAACAATTGAAACCTAACCTGAACAAAATAAACTATGAAAACTCCACAAATATACTTAAATATTTATAGTTGATAACAAGAGCTATTGGTTTATACCAACGGTTTTCCATACTTAACACTATTCTTCGTTTTCACTCTCTTCCATGCAAACAAAACAAACTATCATTGTTGCAATATCCGCATAACCAATCTAAAACAAAAATTACCATCTTTGTTATTTAATTTATTATTCAATTTATTGTAATGTACTTGTAATCTCTAATGATGGCTTATGTAAGCTGAAAGCTTAGACAGGATTAACAATAAAAACATGTATCAACATGGTGATTTTCTTTCCTGTTTCAGTGATAATGCTAAAAAGCTTAATCGACAATAGGAAAGCAATTTACTTAAAATAGACAAAACTCATCTATTTAATGAAACATGCATGCATATACATAAATGTATTAGTTCAAACAAGAAATTCAAAGAACAGTAAATAAAAATTTAATTATAAAACCAATCTCTTACAATAAACACCCTAATACAACCAAACCAAATAAGAAAAACAAAATAATGGTCAGGTGAAGACATAAAAATATTTGCCTTATCATTTAAGCATTAATAAAAAAAAAATGAAATACATTTTTACAAATTCAAGAGAACACGAGAATGCTCAAGAATTAACAAAAACAGTGAATGTCTGAAAAACCGGTTGTTAAAATTGCTACAACTGAAAGAAAAAGTATAAAACCAATAAGGAAAGAGTATAAAGTGACAAGAAAAATGAAGGAAAGGAGAAATAACCCCATTTTACACATATATACATATGCACAGGTGGGCGCATGAGTGTACCCATACACAAACACACATACAATAAAAAAAAAAAAATACAACCTTGTACCAATGAAAAGCGCATATATAAAAGGAAAACCGTGAAACAAACAGTCAATTGCTGATTCTCCTTGATGAATGGATGGAGTGATTGCTAGAGGGTCCATCTACAAAATTCCGGAGTCTGGATGCTGAGGGTGACACCAATCAGTTAAGTGACAAACCTTATATTTGTATTAATTATATATATTAGCTGGCCACTTGTATTTGAGGATACCCGTCTATTAGGGCAGCTAGACAATCCCTATTGCAAATGCTGACTCAGGCACATTTGTGCTTGTTCAACACTCACCGAGTCCACCTGTGGTTCATAATGCAACTATGCTGAGCAGACCTTAGTTACAGTTTCTGGGAGACAGTGTGTTATCTAACATGATCAACAATTTGAAGGTCAGCACGCTCAAACCCTCTGCTATGATGACTTGTGGGTTTGTGCTAGCAGAGCTATCAACAGCCCTCAAGAGTTCTACCCAATTCACTCACAACCCTTGGGTCAACCTGTGGTATGGTTTTCAGGCACTTTCCAAAGGTGCCATATGCTGGGATCAACCCCTCCAATCCAATAACATCATGAAGTCTCCTTCCTGACAAATCAACCATAGTGAGATTTGAACCTGGGCCTCACGGTCAGAAAGTGAACATTCTAATCACTTGACATATATATATATATATATATATATATATATACACACATATATATATATATATACATGTGCGCACATACCTATATATATATATACATCCATATATATATATATATATATATATATATATATACACACACACACACACACATCTATATACAAGTTACAGGCAGTCATGGTTATCTGGAATACTTTTCTTTATCTGTGACTTCCACAACTTCTTGGAAAAGATGGCGGTTTTCCATGTCTTCACCACAGTTTTGAATTCAGAGCTGTACTTTGAGGCTGGCTCTCACCCAAAGCTATGAATATCATTCTACCTAGGTATTTAACCCATATGAGGGAGAAAAGATGAATTAATGCCTTACATAAGGGTGCTATTGCAAAAGTGAACACAGCAGAATAGGCCTGAATTTGAACCCAGCTTGCAAATTTCACTTTCTGTGCAGATAATTGCAATGCCGCCCACACACCCTTATAGAAATTCGTAGTGCCTGTAAAAACAATAATTATAATATATGGCACCAAGTGATAGGTGGAAGGTAAAATGAAGAATAAGTTATAATGGTTAGAGATGACAAAAGTTCTCAAATTGGGGAGCAGCTGTTATGGGGAAAAAAACAAAATGGTACAAATTAAATCTTATTGAGAGTTTTTTTTTTTTTTTTAATTTCCCATCACCATTGTTTATTTGCTTATGGTCATATTGCGTTGAAACATAGGTTCTCATCTGATCACTGAAGTTGAGCAATATCAAACCTGGTCAGTACCTAGATGGGTGATGGGTGACCACTTGGGAATACCCGTAAGCTTGGATGTTGAGGAGGCATAGAGAGCAGAGTTCAAATTCTAGTCAAGTTCATTACATTCATTTATGTGCAAATACTCTTGAGAAAGGTACAAATATCTCGTCTCCAACAAGCTATGGGTTAAATAGTAGGACAGACTGGATCCTATAGCCTTGGTTGGCAACCAGTCTACTGCAGAAAGTAATGGCAACCTACTGTTGGAATTGTCAAGTCAATCATGAATCAAAAAAAAAAAAGAAAAAAAAAAAAGATCACCCAAGCATGTATCACACATGGCACAAGGAAGGAATTGTTTATTTACTGCAATAGACTGATAGTCTGTTTAGTTGGGGTGAGAAAATAAAATTAAAATTACGATAAAAGAAATACTAGTTAAAATTTAATCATTTATAAAAAGTTCTTTCTGCTTGAATTTCTGGGATGAAAAGTTTTCATTATTTACATTCATACTAATATCTTCATCCTTGTTGTTATCATAATGTTTCGGCTGTTGTGCTTTATTCAGATGTCTCAGACTAACATCATCATTTTTGTCATCATCTTGATGTTTCAGCCATTACACTATCTGGTCATCTTCAGAACCTCTTATTTAATCTCCAGCGGTTCTCATTCCATTTTCCATGTCTTGGGATGTCTCACGACATTTGTTTCATTGCTCACTTTGTTTCTACTGAGCATAAAATTCTACTACCCAGCTGAGGGAATGAACCCGCCAATTACCAGACCAACACTTTAATCCACTAAGCTATTCTGCTCTATGAAATATCATCTGCAGTAACAATTAACAGGATATGCAGGTTGCACAATGGTTTTAACCAGGCATGCTTTACTATTAGGCTACAGGAGTCCTTAAAACGAGGCACGTTTATGCTTCAACTAAATATATTTTGAAGTTAATTGTATGCCTTCAACTACAGATAAAATGTATTGTTGGTCATTCTATAAAATTGTATTGCTGGTCATTTTTATAATATAAACATATATTGCTGGTAATTTTACTATAAAAATATATCAGTTATTTTTTGTACATTTATGTATTCAATCTACACTTTAAATAAAAATGAGTCAATATTACATACTATCTTTTGTATCCTAAACTTTAAAACTTAATAAAAATTTTAAGCCTGCCACAGCAGCCTCGAATCTGAATAGTAGCCTCAACACTGAACATCTCAGATGTTCAGTTTAGAGGAGTTGTACAGTACTTGACAAAATAAGTCAGTTTTGCTTTATATCTAAATAATAAATAGGCTACTTTCATGTCATATTTTTGTTCCAGAATTAATTGTTCCGATATGGTTTTTGTTTCATTAAAACTGTTTTAGCATGGATCATTAATTCATATATTAAAATGCATTTAACATTTTGTACACTGGGATATTGTCTGAGTTCCACATGCTATCCAATTCAACTCTCCAAGTTTTTGCTCACCTCTGCTCTGGACTCACAACTCTTTGGGTCAAATCACTGCGTTACTTCAACTAACGCTTTTATCCACTGAGCCATGTGTCCTTGGATAAAAGCATTTTTTAATGTAAACCAATGACTTGACACAAAGAGTTGTGAGTTCAATACCTGGCCACAGCACAGGGAGCAAAATTCTTGGAAAGTTGAGTTACTAAAGGGGAATAACTGAAACTGAGATATCCAGAAAAGGCATGGCATGTGGAACGAGAACAATCTACCCCAGTGGACTAAATAAAGGGTTCAGTTTGAAATTTCAGCTTATGTCATTTGAAGAAGGCCAAAGTGCACAACAGCCAAAACTTTGTGAATATTACAATAAAGGTGAAGACAACAGTCCGAACAATGTAAATAGTACAAATAGTTCATCTCAGAAAATGTAGACTGATGTTAAAGATGAAGACAATTAAGTTTTCTTTGAATCTCTTAAGCCGACTACAAAACATAACTACCACGAACCTGAACTGAAACTAAAATTTTTCGCTCCCAGCGGAATGACAAGATTTCATATAAGCTTCTAGTTATTGTCAAGAGTTGCACTATGATTTGGCATTTAGTAAAGTACACCATGAAAGCTGATTATTGCCATCTTACAAAGGAAGACTGAAAAAGAGAAAATTAATTGGATGTCCCATCAGCCTCTTTGGATATTCATCCAAAAGAGAATTTGTTTTCTGCTATGGCAGAGCCAACTAAGGGAGATAACCATATAGAGTTATTGGCCTTGATTGGGGAGCTTTTGGATGCAGGGGGCTAGAACAATGGTGGACACATTTGTAGTAATGGAAAAATAAATGATCATGGCTCTATTCAATCCTCTCGCATCCACTGGTTGCATGTCGGTGTTACCAAAAAATAAAGATTTAAGTAATAACAATATCTGATTTTCAACTTGATTATTTTGTTATAGCAGCAGTTATAACAATTTGGCGACGAGGATGAGATAGAATATCACAAGAAAAAAAATTTTTTTTTTTTCATCATGGATGATCCAATTCAACTACTTCAGCAACAATTGAAATTAAGGGAACTGTTTGCAAACAAGATTTCCGGCACAACACTGTCACAAGAGACCAGTTTGCCTACAGCAGAATTGATTGCATAATCCATCAGAGAATTCCACTATGACCCAATTTTCAGTGTCGTTCAAACGCTACAAAGATCTTTTCCGTGCAGAATTTTCAGTGCAAACTGACTGGAAAGTCAAGCCTCTTTTACGAAAGCATGGAGCGCCAGAACACGAGAAATATACCAACTATATTCTCCCTAAACAGCCACATGATTACTCCTTAAAAGAAACAGTGGACATATTGACACAAATTTTCGGTGAGCAAATATCTATTTTTAATTTACGTTTTTAATTGTTTGAATTTGTCGAACCTTGATAATGTGGATTTCACCACATATGCCGGTATTGTCCACCAGGAATGTGAATGTTTCAGGCTCTCATCAATCACAAATTCCAATTTAAATGCTTAATTTTTGTCTATGGCTTGCGTTCACCAAATGAAACCAAATAGATGTTCGTACTCGGATCCTGTCCAAAACTGAACAGAACCCAGACATGACACTGCAACAAGTGGTACTTGAATGCCAGTGCCTTATAAACTTCAAACAATACTCCTTCATGGTTCAATATTCAGCCCCTTTCACTGCTATTATAGTCAACATGGTCCAATGACAAGAACAAGCAGAAAATCTGGCGAGCCCTTCTTCAAGTGTTGGAACTGTGCTGGGTGGCATTTTGCATGTAACTGTCTGTTCAAGACATATTGCTGCCAAAGATGTAACAAAACAAGACGCAAGGATGTGTTCTGTCAGTCACCTTGATGCAAACCAACATCTCACATGCAGTGACCCTCCAAAAGATCACAATCTAACAGTTTTGCACCCAATTTCAAGTCAAGACACAAATATGTCTCTGTTACCTTAAATAACCAATGACACGCGACTGCAAATTGACACTGCCTCGGACATGACTCTAATTTTTAAAAAAACTATGGAAGACGATAGGCAGACCTAAATTAGAGCCAATATCTCATGGAGTGCGTTTGGAGGTAGTGTTTGTATTACTGGTGAATTCACAACCGCTCTCACTCTAAATGGGCCTAGCGTGTCAGGTGTTGTTTATGTAGCAAACACAGACCGTAACCTTTTGGGGATAGATTTTATGGAGTCACTGGGCCTCTTCAACACTCCTCTTAACTCTCTGTGTAATTTTGTAGCCAGGTTGCCATTGTCGCAATATGACACCACTAACCAAATCCGTGATAACATTAGCAAATTTTCTACCTTTTTTGATGATTCTCTTGGACATTGTACACAGGCAGAGGCCACATTCACACTTAAGCCTTCTACGAAACTAGTTTTCCAACCCAAAATGCTGCATTGCCATTGGTAGGCCAGGAAATAACATGCCTTGAAAAAAATGAAATGTCAGTAACATATTCACAGTGGCCTGCACCAATAGTGATTGTGAAGAAAGCTAATGGCTCCACTTGGTTGTGTGCAGACTTCTCAACTGGCCTCAATGCAGCACTTGAGGACCATCATTACCCTCTGTCCATTCCGAGCTCCCTACACACTATGCTTAATGGTGGTACTTGCTTCGCGAAGCTCAATCTGTCAGAAGCTTATCTTCAAGTGGAGACAGAACCAGCATCAAAGGAACTACTGACCATTAACACACATCGGGGTCTATTCCAGTACACACGTCTTCCTTTTGGGGTAAAAAAAAAGCCCCGGCTATATTCCAACAAATTATGGACACTATGTTACCCGGAATGGAAGGTGCAGCAGCGTACATAGACGACATTATCATTGTCGGTCAATTGCATGAGGAACTGAGAGAAAAAAATAAACACGGTTCTAACTCGTATCACAGAGTCTGGCTTTCATCTCCATCCAGAAAAATGCCAGTTCTTTCTGCCCTCAGTAAAATACCTGGATTTCATTCTCAACCACCAAAGTCGGCGCCCAGACCCACAGAACATAGCAGCCATTCAGTGTATGCCACCACCATCTGATCTCTCCAGCTTACGTTCTTTTCTTGGATTAGTGAGTCACTACAGAGCATTCCTTCCCTCATTATACTAACTAAAGGCACCACTCAATACATTGTTAGCCAAGTGGTTCTGGTCTCCTGAATGTCAACAATCATTCTACAAGATCAAATCCCGGCTGTGTTTGAACCTACTCCTTACAAACTTTGATCCAGCTCAAGACATAGTCGTGGCGGCAGAATCCTAAAGTCACAGAGTCGGTGCAGTGATTTCACACAGATTTCCAAACAAGAAAGAAAAAGCCATCATGCATGCTGCAAGATACCTGAAAGCAACTGAGCACAACTGCAGTCAAATAGAAAAGGAGGCATTAGCCCTAATTTTTGCAGTGAAAAAATTACACAGAATGCTATTTGGTCAACTCACCCTTCTGGCAGACCACAAACCATTGTCGTCCATTTTGAGCTCAAAGAAGGGCTTTCCAGTGTATTCTGCCAATTGATTACAACTCTGGGCAAACATTCTTTTAGGATACAATTTCACGATGCAATACCAAAAGACAACAGAATTTGGTCAGGCTGATGCTTTGCCACGACTCATCGGCTCACAAGAAGCGGACACCGTAATTGCTGCAATCACTGTTGACGGTGATTTCCAACACACATCCAATGACTGTGTCCGGACGCTTCCACTAACAGCAACGGATATAAAGCATGAAACCAAAATGGATCCACATATTCAACAAGTCTTCAGATTCATTCAAGGATCCTGGCCCAGTAACCTCACAGGAGACCAGCAGCAATTTAAAAGATGGAGTGATTCCTTATCGATCATTGAGGACTGTCTAATGTTTGCAGACTGTGTGGTTATACCCCATAGTCTCAGAACAGTGGTCCTAAGGCAATTACATTCTGGACACCCAGGCATTTCACGCATGATGGCCACTGCATGCCAAATTTGGACAGCAAGATTGAAAACTAGGATGAAAGGCTGCACCCAGGGCCAGATTAACCATTAATCAAAATAAGCACATGTTTACAGCATCAAGGGAAGAGGGCTCCACTGAAATTGTAATATGATGTTGTTGTATATGTCTAAAGAAATGTCAAACAGGATTAATATTTGAATCAACGGGGTGCCATTATGAACAGAAATAACTGGTCCGCAGTGAATCTTTATTGACATCCGGATTGGTTAATAAGGGAATGAGCTAAGGGGGATAATGAGGTTTTTATTTACTCAATACACTGCATCAGCTCTCTTGAATAAGTTAGTATTACTAATAAACTTAAAATGAGATTTAATTTTTGTGAACAGGGGTAGACTACCTTCATGTTCATTTGACAATACGCTAACCATGTGTTCATGTGACACGGTGGTTTGTTGATTACACGACCCTTTCAGGTCACAGTTCTGTTAGAATCTGGTTGTGGCTCACGTGACAATGGCTGCTCAGCTGTGATTGGTTCTTTCTTGGTTGGTGTTGTTCTGGGTTGGAACTGATGATCAGCCGCTCTCGATGGTCATATATGCCTTCAGTTCCTTTTATATTTATTTCCAGCTAGTGTTTCCCCGTTGCATGTTCTCGGTCGATATCCTTTATTTGCACTACTTACTAAGACTTCATACCAGCATACTTAACTCGCAGATGTATGGGGGCCCCAAAATCTTTTAAGTGCTTAGGGCCCCTATGGGTCTTAATCCAGCTCTGGCTGCGCCTGTTGCATGGAAGTGCAGAAAAATCCAACACAATCAGATGATTCCCACTGGCCTGATCCTGAACGACCCTGGGGTCCTGGATGCATACTAATTTTGCAGGCCCTAGCAATGGCCTTAATTTCCTTGTGGTAGTTGATGCATATTCCAAATGGCCTGAAATTTTCACTAGGAAAAGCGTGCAACCATCACAGTGTTGAGACAGTTATTCAGCCAGCACGGCTTCCCAAAGATATTTGTGTCAGATAATGGGTCGCAGTTTACGTTGGATACGTTTAAACATTTCTGCCAGGTGAACTTGTGTTACGCATGTCTGATCACCAGCTTACCACCCACAGTCAAATGGACAGGCAGAATGTTTTGTTGACACATTCAAGCACACTTTACTTAAAGCATGTGGGCAGAGGACAACAGAGGAGACATTACAGACCTTCCACCTGATATATCACTCAACCCGAATGTGCCAGTAAAAGAAAGAAAAACACCAGTAGAGGCACTCATGGGATGGAAACTCTGTACAACACTGGACACCTTACATCCTCAACAAAAACAACTCCAGGGCCAACAACCACAAAAGACACTACTAATACACACATCAGTATTTGCTAGAAATTACCGACCTGGTAATCCAAGCTGGGTACCTGGCATCATACAGGCTACAAAAGGGAAAAGGATGTATGGGGTTAAAGTTCGTAACCAGGTCTTGGTGCGACACAAACAGCAACTTCACCTATGACAAAGAATGACCCTGTACCTCACAGCTCATCCATTTCCTTCGATTTACTCATGGACACCTTTGATTTGCCACAACCCCCATCTCTAACCAAATCAGCACCAGATAGTAGTGGTGAACAAAGCCAAAGGCAATCAAAATGCATTCGGTCAAAATTAAAACACTTGGAAGTAAACTCTAGACTTGCAAGATACAATACCTAAAAAAAGGGAGGTTTTTTTAGCAGAGCCAAATGAGGGAGATATCCATATGGAGTTATCAAGGTTGATAGGGGAATTTGGGCTGGGGAGGTTTAGAACAATGGCAGACACATAAACACGTGCAAATCACAGCTTTATTCAATCGTCTCCCATCCGCTGGTTACATGTTGGTATTACCAAAAATAAAGGTTTAAATAATAACAATATCTGATTTTCAACTTGATTATTTCGTTATAACAGCAGTTATAACATTTTCATATTCACACAAAGATCTTTGGGAATTAATAAAAAAAACTGATGTATGTTAAAATCAGTGAATGAAAGACTGGTGGAAGTCTTAGGATGTCAAGGAGGCCACATTAATATGGAAAATAATAAAATGTTAATTTATTCAGGTATACGGATAAAAATTTCATAGAGGAGAATCAGTCATGTGCCATGCGTGATACAAGCTTAGGTGATCATGTAGATTTCGATACATAACTGACGAGGCAGATATTTTTTTTTCCCTGCAGTAGGTTGCTGTTTCTTTCTGTGGTAGACCAGTTGCCAGTGGAGTAATGGATAGCGGTTCTGATTTAGGGATCGGAGAGCTGAGTTCGAATTCCAGTTGAATCCATTACATTCGCTTACGTGCCAATACCATTGGGAAAGGTATGAATCCTCTTCTTCTCCCCCCCCCAGCTAGGGGTAAATAGCAGGACAGACCGGGTTCTTTAGCCTTACATGGCAGCTGGTCTACCGCAGAGAGAAATGGCAACCTACTGAGGGAAAAATCTGCCTCGTCAGTCATGTATCAAAAGATACATGATCACTTGAGCGTGTATCACGCATGGCACATAACTGACTTCAGCAGGCATGGTGGAGTAATGGATAGCAGCTCGGATTGAGGAATCGGAGAGCCGAGTTCAATTTCCAGTTGAATCCATTACATTCATTTATGTGCCAATACCTTTGGGAAAAGTATGAATCCTCCTCTTCTCTCCCCTACCACCCAAAGCTATGGGAAAATAGCAGGACAGACTGGGTTCTATAGCCTTGGATGGCAGCTGGTCTACTGCAGAAAGAAATGGCAACCAACTGAGGGAAAAAAATCTGCCTTGTCAGTCATCTAGCGAGAGATATATGATCGCCTAAGCGTGTATCCCACACGGCACATAACAGACTACAGGCGAATATTAACTTTAAAATATAAGATGTTAACTTCCAAGTAAGAAGACCAGATTTCCTTAATTACATTTTTTTAGTGAATTTTGTACAAAAAAAAAAAAAAAAAAAAAAAATATTTGTTTTGCAATAAAAATCTAAAATAATAATAATAAAAAAAAAATGATGCCTACTTCAATTAAATAAGGTAAAGTCATTCCGGGTGTAAAAAGCAAAAAAGTTTCATAAACAAACTGCAGCAGCAAATTACCGCAAATCTAAACCCAAATTAAAAATCTTTGCTTCCAGTGGAACAATGAGATTTGAAATAGGCCTCCAGTTTTGTACATGACTTGCACTATGACTTGTACTTAAATAAAGATTGCCATGTCAAGAACTTGTTCTCCTACAGATGCAAGTATGTTTCGGAAATTTTATGCTTATTCTATGAATGGCCAAAAAGTTTATACTGTTGCATGTTGGGAATGTGATGAGTGATTCAGCTGCTAAAGTGTTAAGACATCCTATGAAGACGAAGATCTGCTTAGTTTTTATTTTGTTCACGGTTTTAAGCTTTAAATTTAAGAAAGAATGAAAATAGATCTTTTTTCAAACGGGTTTTAGGAGATGTACATCAAATAACGCCTACATCCATATGTACGGCATTGGAAGAAGTTTATCTTCACTGTGAGTCTGCATATGTCGCTTCAGATTTGAACTTCGAGAAAATTTAGAGCCGCACATATTGCATTCAAAAGGTTTCTCTCCCGTGTGCGTCTGCATGTGTCTGTCGACATCCGAACTTCGCAGGAATTTTGCTCCACAAATTTCACATTGAAAAGATTTCTCGCCCGAGTGCGTTTGTACATGGTTTTGCAGGGTAGACTTCTGCGCAAACGTCGACCCACAGACGTCGCACCGGTACGGCTTTTCGCCGGTGTGAGTTCGCATATGCGCCCGCAGGTTTCCGTTTTGGGAAAATTTTGATCCACAAATATCGCATTGAAATGGCTGCACTCCGCTGTGTGTTTGAATGTGCCTTTTCAAATGTGAATTTTGGGAAAATTTGGAGCCACAGATATCACAAGTAAAGGGTTTTTCTCCCGTGTGGATTCGAATATGATCTCTTAAATTTGACATTTGTGAGAATTTGGATTCACAGATCTCACACGTGAACGGTTTTTCTCCTGTGTGTGTTTTCAAGTGTTTCTTGAGGTCACAGTTTTGGTAAAATTTCGCTTCACACTCATTGCAGGTGTATGGCTTCTCGCCAGTGTGCGTTCGCATGTGGATTTTCAGATGTGAACTTTGTGAATACTTCGAGCCACAGAGGATGCAGTGAAAGGGTTTCTCTCCAGTGTGTTTTTGCATGTGGACTGTCAGACTCTTATTCGATGCAAATTGTGCTTCACAGAGATCACAGTGGTAGGGCTTTTCTCCAGTATGTCGCAGCATGTGTCGCTTAAGTGTGGAATTTAAGGAGAAGCTGGACCCGCACACCTCACAGCGGAACGGTCTTTCACCAGTGTGCGTCCGCATGTGCATTACAAGTTGAGATTTGTGTGCAAACTGTAGCCGACAGATTTCACAGTGGAATCGTTTTTTGCTGTTGTGTATGCTGATGTGATATTCCAGATTGGAGTGGTCAGAAAATGAACACTGACACGTCCTGCAAGAAAATAATTTTTCTCCCAAAGAAGATTTCTGCTCAAGTTTGAGGTTTGCACATCCGGAATCATCAGTACCTGCATTTTCATCCTCTGTGGCTGTTTCTGGTATTACATTATCATTGTTTAGTGTAATGGTTTTATTTGCCATTATTGTAGTGTTGTTTACAATGGTGCTATTATTGACCAATGTTTTCTGTCATTATTCCAGTAGTCATTTCTACACAATTGTTAGTAGGTATTTCTTCATTTCTTTTCATTGCTTCTTTCGTGGCATCTTGAGACATTTGTATGCAGTTAATTTTAGTCCTATTTGCCGTCAGCGAATTCGTCTTTCTTATAATAATATTATTACCAGCAACAATTGTATGATATTTATTCGTTGGTTTTTATTATTTCAAATGCTTAGCCTATTTCATTTAACAAGCAAAAACTTTGTCCTGCCTTTGCAGGCAACTGATTGCTGGATAAGAGTGTTTTTGTATTTTGAAGATGTATTGTCATGCCTTTCTACGGAAACGACAGAAAAAAACAAAAAAAAAAAAAAACAAACAACTTTGACACTGAGAATGAGGATTTGGGTGGGTCTTTGATTTTACAACATGTCAGCCTTTTTTTGGGGGGGGGGATATTTAACGTCAAATTTTGTATGAAGCACCTGGTGAGGATCGAACTCACTTCTCAGTAGTAACGGTCAACCAGAGTAGCTCTGTCAATCATCACCAGTCACCCAAATCAAGAACGAAGCTACTGCAATTGAAAAAGTGAAAATGGAAGTAGCATTTGGGAATAATACAGATTGCTAAAGGTTAAAAAATTTAAAAAATGGCATGAACCCACATTTGTCTCTTCGTGAGGGTTTTTTTTTTTTTTTTATCAGGAGTATCATGCAAGGCTCTTATTTTTCTGGAGGCACAATTTGATTTTATAAAAGTAGATTCTTTTTATTTTGTTTCAAAGCCAATATATTTTCTTTTTTTTTTCCACTTGTGAGTTTCCAGTCTCTTCACCATGTCTCTTTGCTTGCATTCATCATTTCAAGAAAATTAAATAATCTGCCATCAATACTTATCAGTAAATCTTCGTACTTCATCCATAAATAAAAATCAACTTGCATCAGCAACACCTGAAATAAACCAAAAAAATATACTATTTTCCTTTAAAAAAAAAAATGCTGATTGCATAAAACATTAAGGAATTATTGAAATTAATTCCAATAAAACAATATTACAAATTGAGTTTCTGAAACTTCCTTTTCATAAACACTAGAAAAGCTATTGCTAAATTTGACTAATTTTCATCTTATTTGGAAAACTTGTTTGAACTGAATATGCAATAGTTTTAAGGTGTTTAAATTTCTTAGATGATTTTGGTTTGGTTTATGGCATATCAACATCAATAGGTTATTTAATGCTGACAAAATTTTTATTGCTGCTAATATTTTTTTTTCAAAAATCTATTTCTGGTAATATTTTTTCTTCAAAATATATCACTGGCAATATTTTTTTTTTTTAAAATATATAGCTGCTAATATATTTTTCCTTCAAAAATTTATTGCTGCTAATATTTTTTACAAAGTATTTCTGGTATTAAAACCTATTTTTACACTTTCATAGTTTTGACCCCAGTTTGGCGGTTAACTATTTTCCCATAGCTCGGACCCTAACAGGTGCTACCACCCCAAGTCAGGGTGGACCTGAGAAAACCAGTAATTAAGAGGTGGTTCCATACTCCTCAAAATCTCCTGATCAGCGGCCTTGCTCTTGGACATAGTTTATCGTCTTACCCAGGATGGAATTTCTAAGATGAAGAAATTAATTAATATTAATTTTTAACAGGTTTTTGAAACGTATTAACCCCTTCCCTGGTGTAGATGTGCATATACATTTTTACCAAAAGTGTCTTTTTCAGGCACAAACAAACATGTCCAAAACAATGGTAAAAAAAAAACAACTACAGAAGTGTTTACACGCTGATCTTGATCCTTTTTATGTCCTTGCGAGTTTGAAATGAGCCCAATTGTCAACTCGGACATCCCGTAGAGGTCTTAGCAGGTACTTCAAGGTGCCTCAGTTTCTTTGTTACGATATTGAAAACAAAAACAAAAAATTTGTCTGAAAATAAAAACGTTTTTTTCCCAAAATAATTGGCAGGGAAGGAGTTAAAGAAGAGAGAAACATTATTCAAAAATTAATAATAATGACAATCCGCCATCTAAGAAATTTAGACACCATAAAACCATAACATTGGGTTCAAACAAGCATTAAAAAAATTGTGAAAGAAAAACTATTATATATGTGTAAAAAATTTCAGATAGGGCATATCTGCAATAGGACAATATGAATAAAGACAAAAGGAAAACTTAGTGCATACGTTTCATCCTCTAAGGGACTTTATCAAGGCTAATGCAAGGATTTTATTTTGCAACAAGAGCAAAAATGTTATTGCTTTTTCCAAATTTTTAAATTTAAGAATGCTCATAAATTAGACATTGTGTCACATTGAGTAAAGATAGGTAGACATAAGTCCAGCTTAGACTGGAGTCAAAAATAAGATAGACATTAGTCCAGTTCAGACTAGAATATGCAGGTATCTGTCCTTTTACATCTGTCTCTGCAGGAGATACAGTCTGTGTATTCTTAGACCCACCAACAGGCCAATTCCACAAAACACAAAAATATAGTAATAGAATCTATCATAATATTTGAGTAACACAAAAGGTTTGTTTTTCTTGTTCAACAGCATCAGGTGAATTTAGTTCTAATGTCAGTTAAAAAGAAAAACAAAGATCACTTCTTGATTTGTGGCATGCACATTCGGTACCTCTACTCAGTCATTCTTTTACTATCTGACAAATGAAACTGCTGTCAATCATCCGAGAGACCGCATGGCTGATGCTAACCTCCAGGAGAGTGACTCGTGCCTTCTCAGGCTAACATTTTTCACTGACATGAAGTAGAAAGATTATATGGAATCAATTGCTGGGTCTGCTGCTAGGAAAGTTGGTTCATCATGTCATGCTAGACAACTTTTCTTGCCAGAATCTATCTTACATATTTATAAAGTTTACCATTTATCCTTGCTTTGAATATTGCTGCCACTTCTGATCTGGTGCTTCTGCTATATATTTAGAGATTCTTGATAAAATCCAAAGATGAATCTATCTTACATATTTATAAAGTCTACCATTTATCCTTGCTTTGAATATTGCTGCCAATTCTGGTTTGGTGCTTCTGCTATGTATTTAGAGATTCTTGATAAGATCCAAATAAGAATCTGCAATGTTATTGGTCCTGACCTGACATCTTGGCTTCAGTCCCCTTCCCACCACCAAAACATAGCCTCCCTGTGTCTTTTCTATAAATACTTTCATGGTAATTGTTCAGATGAATCTTCCTCTTCGGTACCTAGACTTTATAAATTTAAGCACGGTACTAGATTGGCGGCAAGGTCTCATTATTTTATAATTAAAATGGCTAGATGTAACTGTAAGTTCTATGCTAACAGTTTCTTCTATTGCACTTCTTGCTTGTGGAACTCTCTTCAGGCTTCTTGCTTCCCAGTCAACTTTGATCTTCAAAAGTTCAAAGGCAATGTCAATCAATATCTTCTGTCTTCTTGATTCCTGCCCTTTTATTTTTCTCTCTCCTTAATAGATGTTTTTATTCTTATATTCTTTCACACTCAGTAGCCCCCTGTGTCTTAGTTGCTTTATTGCCTTGCTTGGCATGAAATGATAAACAATAAAAATACTTAAAACCTTTTTTTTTTTTATTTCTTATAAATACTCAATATGCATATTCATCTTGTAGCTTTTTTTTTGTAATTCTAATGTCTCACACACCCCACACCCCAGAAAAAGTTGCAATGGGCAACAAAAAGAGATTAATTTACAACAATGTGGGTTGATTTATTTGTTTTTTTTTTATAGTTTATCAACCCTTTGCAGGTTATTTAAAGCCAGAAAATATTTTTAGATTGTAAGAATTCTTTGGAGATAATAATGACTTTACTGATACAAGTCCTACTAATTAACCCATAACCGAGTGGAGAAGAGGAGGGGGATTCATAACTTTCCCAAGACTATTTGCACATAAGTGAATATAATGAACCTAATTGGAATTGGAACTCAGCTCTCTGATTCATTGACCGAGCAGCAAGTGCCATTGTCAGTTGAAATTTTTAAAACAATTTTTGTTTGGACTGTTGTCCTTGTTTTCATTGCCATATTCACAATGTTTCGGTTATTGTACACTCTGGCCTTCTTCAGGATACATAGCCCCATGGGTAAAAGCGTTGGGTGATTGATCTAAAAAGTGACTTGACCCAAAGAGTCGTGAGTTCAATCCCTGGCCATAGCAGAAAGAACAAAACCTTGGAGATTTGAGTTATCAAGGTGAATTAACTAAAACTGAGATATCCGAAGGCATGAAACGTGGAATTAGAACAATCTACCTCCATTAACTAAATAAAGGGTCTGGTTTAAAATTTCAACAAATATCATATGAAGATGGCCGGAGTTATATATGCCAATAAAGATGAGGACAACAATCCGAGCCATGTAAATAGTGTAAAAAAAAATATATAATAAAAGAAGTGCTGATTGTCTATCGCATGGTGTGTGATCTTGTATGTGTATATGAGTGACTTACATGTGTTTGTATTATTTAATGCACATATTAAGTACATGCACACAAATGTATACCCAATTTGACTAAATTTGAAATCAGAGACTGAAATATGTTCTCCTCCCACTTAGTCTAGACAACGCCTACCCCAGGCTGAGCAACAAAAAAGTTGGAGACAAGAAAAAAAACAAAAACAAAAAAACCTTAATTTTATAGACCCTCAAAAATCATAAGATTTTATTGAAATTATTAATAATAGAATTATTTTTTGAAGTCACATTTTAACAAATTTTTCGAAATAATTTTAAGTCTGCTAAATTAAATTATACATGCATGCACACACAAAAACATACACAATTTGATTGAAACTGCAATGGACATCTGCTTCGCGAGAGCTTCCCCTTTCCATCTGGCAACAACCTCTGGTTAACAGTAAAAATGAGTATAAGCCAAACTGTATGCCCCTTTTAAGTCATTTTTATGACTCGTTTTGTATTTAAACTGAATATATTTTACAAAAAAATGTATTTTACATGGCCAAACAATTTTGTTATATTCTGTTTTGAACATCTTGCAGCCAGGTACCGAATTTAGTAAAGTAATTAAATTAAAAACTTAAAAAGTATTATTGTGTAGGTTATCCGTTTTAAAAGAAATCATTAGTTTAATATATATATATATATATATATATATATATATATATATATATATATATATATATAAAAATTAAAAGACTTCGATTATGCAATTCAATCATCTGGTGTAAGCAAATTGTTCAGAAGAGTAAAAAAAAAAAAAAAAATTAATAATACTAAAAAAAATTTTTTTACAGAATTTCGAATGAAACTCAAGAGGAACTGTTAAAAAAAAAAAGTTTAAAACATTTTGCTTAAAAAATTAAAGACTGGAAAAAGACAAAAAAAAAACGCTATGACATGACGTAAAAATGGCTTTTTTAATTAACTTTTAAAAACGAACTGGTGCTGAAAAGTTTTCAGCCTGCCAACATACTTCCGAAAATTTAACAAAACAGATTTTTTTTATTTATTGTGGCGGGGTAGGGGTGGGTACTTCTTTTGGGGGCGTGAACTTTTTTTTTTCAGTATCCCCACGTAGTCGTAATTACTTCAAAGTTCAAACAGAAAGTAGTGAACATGATCCGTCCCTAGTAAAATACACAAAGTAAAATACACAAAGTAAAACAGAAAAAAAGTTATATTGGGTGACTTTGTGGGTGGAGTAGCACTCCTGGCTATGAATTTTGAGATACGAATTTAGTTAAGTAGGGGTTAGAAATCGGGGGGGGGGGGGGGGGGGGGGCATTCATTTGGTTTTCATGAAAGAGAAATAAAATACTAGTTTGTTTGGTGAGGATAAAAATAGGAGTTCGACATACAATTTAAATAAATTATTATAAAAATATGTTTTTAAAAATATTTTTAAAAGAAATAAATATTTAAAAAATTTTTTAATTAAAATTAAAATATTTTTAAACGATAAAAATGTTTTCTAATGCAAATAAATTATATTTTTATTTATGTGCAAAAATAAAATAAAATTATTAATTGTTAAAAAATTAAAAAATAGAGAAAAAGCAAAGGTACTCCAGTTTGGTGGTTGAAATGGCAGCGTTTTTTTTAAAGGGTCACTAAGTACGCAAACTATAAAAAAAAAAGCAGGATTTCAATTTTCAAAACATTGTTGACAAAGAAACAAGCCCATTTTTTTTTTCGCTTAAATGTAAAATTTGTAAATGATTATTAAAATACAATCTTTCTTCTTCCTATGTAAAGTTTTTTAAATCTACAAAAAAATAAACTAAAATAAAAACAATCACTTACCAAGAATTTTTTCTTATTGATTTATTTTAAAAAGTTAAACTTACCAGTCATGCCGTTTAAGCTTGATCCTGTGTTAATTCGGAATTTATAATTTAAAAAAAAGAAAAAAGAAATGCAAGTTAAGTATGAATCTTCAGCGCAACAAACACGTCTAACTCAAAACATTTTTTAAAATAAAAATGGGTAAAAAAAAAATTGTTTATCACGACGTTTTTAAAAAAAACATATTGTCTGAAAAATAAAAAATCTCTTTCCTTAATAAAGCCAAATATACACTAACAAAAACAAACAAATTAATTAATTAATTAAAATAGATATACATACATCTCTAGAAAAAAAATTAAATTAAAAAAAAGTCTGTAGTCTAGAGATTCCTTTTGCTCGGATAGTGAGAGGAAAAAAAAAAAAGCAAATCATTATCGCTGCGGTGTAGAGCGAAATCCGTCCCCTCCCAAAAAAGAAACGAACGCCTGCAGAGACATATTTATTAGTTTACTTAAAGCAAAACATTGGGGACGGGGAAGGGGGAAACTGTTATGTAATATCAACCCTTCTGTATGGCAATGAGTACTGGACACAGATGAAGAGGAGGCCGAAGGCAACAGATATATCGCATGGTCTCACACTCAGTGACTCAGTCAGTTATGTGCCATGCGTGATACACGTTTAGCCTAGGCGATCATGTATCGACAGATACATGACTGACGAGGCAGATTTTTCCCCGCATTAGGTTGCCATTTCTTTCTGCGGTAGACCAGTTGCCATCCAAGGCTATGGAACCTGGTCTGTCTTGCTATTTTACCCATAGCTGGGGGGGGGTAAAGAAGAGGATTCATACCTTTCCCAAGGGTATTTAGCACGTAAGTGAATGTAGTAATGGATGCAATTGGAATTCGAACTCGGCTCTCTGATTCCTCAAACCACCGTGCTTCCTAGTTTTAAAATGGCTAGGTGTAGCCGTAAGTTTTATGCTAACAGTTTCTTCTCTTGTATATCTCGTTTGTGGAACTCTCTTCTGGTTTCTTGCTGCCCAGTCAACTTTGATCTTCAAAAATTTAAATGCAGTGTCAATCATTATCTACTGTCTTCTTGATTCCTCTTCTTTTATTGTTTTTGATCATTAATTCTGTTTTTTTTTCTTCTCATATTTTCTGATACTCAGTAACCCATTGCGTCTTAGTGGCTTCATTGCCTTTCTTTAGGGTGACCGTCCTGGGTATGACGATAAACTACATCCGCGTCCAGGGTAAGACGATAAACTACGTCCAACAGCAAGGCCTCTGATCGGGAGGTTTTGAGGAGCGTGTAGCCACCTCATGATTGCTGGTGTTCCCAGGCCCGCCCTGAGCCGGGGTGGTAGCACTTGTTAGGGTCCCAGCTAGGGCAAATAGTTAACACCCAAACTGGAGTCAAAACACTATGAAAGTGTAAAAATAGGTTTTAATACCAGAAATACTTTGTAAAAAAATTATTACCAGCAATAAATCTTTGAAGAAAAATGATTACCAGCAATACATTTTTGAAGAAAAAAAAATATTACCAGCAATAAAAATTTTGTCGGCATTAAATAACCCATTGAGGTTGATATGCCATAAAACAAACCAAACAAAACTAAGTATATAGAAGGCGCACCAGACCAGATGTAGCAGCCACATTCTAAACATTGACTTATACATAAATATGTAAGATATTTTTGGACAAAGAAAATTGTCTAGCACTAGAAAATTGTCTAGCACTAGAAAAATGTCTAGCACAATGAACCAACTTTACTAGCAGCAAAATTATTTCCAGCAATAAATTTTTGAAGAAAAAAAAATATTACCAGCAACATATTTTTGAAAAAATTATTACCAGTTATACAGGAAAAAATATTACCAGCAATAGTTTTTTGGAAAAAATTATTACCAGAAACTCATTTTTGAAGGAAAAATATTACCAGAAATAGATTTTTGACAAATCAAAATATTACCAGCAATAAAACTTTTGATGGCATTAAATAACTCATTGAGGTTGATATGCCGTAAAATAAAAAAAAAAAATAAAAAAAAAAACAGCAAAAAAAATCTTTGGGGTGAAGTGATTTAAAAAAAATGTATTTTTACAGACGGGTGCTGGGAATACCATAAACGGGACATGGAAGTTTTACGGGAAATGATAATAAAAAGGACACTTAGGACCAGAAAGAAACAATTGGGAAATTCTGGGACGCGTAATGTAGAAAGAGGGCTTGGAGAATTTGACACCCACAGGACATATTAAAGGTAATAGGAGCAGAGAGAAATAACAAGTAGTTTAGCTAATGAGCTTGTGAAAATGGATGACGGAACAGTGACAGTGAAGGATTCGTTCTTTTATTTTTATGTGCCATGTCCTTTCGACCTAAGCGATCATGGCTCTCCTCCACCTCCCTCTATCCCTTGCAGCTCTCAAAAAGTTCCTTCCCCCTGCCACCTCCCCCAGACCACGTCCTGTCATCCACTTGTTTAAGCCTGCTAGGTATATCATGCATTGTTTTTCCTTGTCTCTCTTTCCTTCTATTTGACCCGTGAGTATCAGATTCTCCAGGCTCTTCTTCCTCATTGTGTTAAGTATAAGTCTGCTCCTTGTTTGCATCCTTTCTAAGACCTCATCGTTGCTCGGTTCATGATATTCTCAGCATCCTTTTGTAGAACCACATCTCCGTCGCCTCGAGTCTCTTCTTCATCTTTGAGGAAATCGTCCAACATTCGCTGCCGTAAAGGAGGACAGATGTCACGTAGCAGCTCGGTATTCTTTTCTTTGTTACCAAAGAAATCCTCCTGTCTCGCAATACTCTGCCCATCTTTTAGAATGAGTTGTTGGCCATGCTAATCTTGTGAAGGATAGTAAAGGTTAAAAAAAGCATTACTTAGACCTACGGAGGATAGGAAATTGGGGAGAGCTATTATCGTCCACGTCCTGAAGCGAGACGGTGCATGAAAGAATGTTATATATTCACATGGAAAATGGAAGCAAAAAGGACACTTGTACTTAGAAAAACAAAGAGATAGTTGGACAATTTTATCACTAAGCTTGGCACAAGGCTGCAAAGTAATGGACACATAGTGAGGATCGAATTCATTACTCAGTAGCAGTGGTCAAGCAGACTAGCTCGTTAACCACAAAGCCACACTGAGGACTTTTTACATGAAATATTTATCAGCTTAATCATTGCCATTTTTACACAGATATCTGAATTAAAGGCTTAGCAATCATGCATCCTGTGTCTCTGACTGAAGGTGTGGGGGAATACGTTGTTTTTCTTATACACGTCGGCGGTCACCATAATGTTATGGGGTCGTCACTCACATCATAGCAGCAGAAATTAGCCTTGTGTTCACGGAGATAAAACGTACAGAAATAACAAGAAAAGCATAGTATACTGTATGTTAATTTCATACAATTTATATTTTTTGCGTGTATTGGTATGTGTTTTTAAGGTTACAGTTGTTTTATGGTACATGTGATAAAAGTGAGAAATTACTCCGTAGTATTACAAGCCATATCACATAGCGAAATCGGACACGTGTTGCCTGTACCAAGGTTCGTGGTGAAGAGATTAAATTTAAAGTCTTTTGGCGGGATGTCCGTATTTCCGGCAAGAACACTTTTTGCTGCATGCTGGGATATATTTTTATTATTTTTAATTTTTATTTAATTTATTTTATACAATGTTTTTATGTTATTAGCTTATTTTATTTTATTTATAATTTTCATTATTATTATTATTTTATACAGTAGTTTATAACATTCGTACACATACAAATTTTTAATTTATTGTATTTCCAACTAGTGAATAAACATACGTTTCATATAATTAACTGTACAAAGATGCATAATAACTAAATATGCATAGAAAAAAATCATGACATGCCACCAAAGAAAAGCATTTGCCTAGGTCGCAAAACCGCTGCTGCCATGTCCGCCATGCGAATAAGAAGTAACTAATCGTCTTTAGAACGTTCAGTTCGCCTGTCTCAAAATGCCTCTCGGAATGCTTCAGACACACTGAGTGAGAGGATCAACGTAGCCATCGGCTTTCCAGAAGAGCATACCTGGATGCTTCTGCGCGCCAGGCTGATAATGATGATCAAAGGACTCAACGGCTGAGGAGAAACGCCTCTTCATCTGCTGCTGATGTACGTGAGGCTGAAACAAGATTGAAAACGCAAAAATGGCCCTTTTCAGGGCTACCCGCCATTAAAAATTGTTACCTCCACCCCATTTGGTGACGTGCGTCAGTTGCACCCAGTTGTTGTTACGAATATTGATTTTCGGGTGGGCTGACTTTAAACTTAAACTGCTTCAATTGAACGGCAAAAATCCCCAGTAATGAATGACCCGGTCGAAGACGGGTTATACTGCTGGTACTCTGTATAAGAGATGAAGAAACAACATAAATTTTTAACTTTTTTCCAATTTGTAATTGAATATATATATATATATATATATATATATATATATATATATATATATATATATATATATATATATATGAAGAAGGTCTATTTGACCGAAACGTCTGACGTCGACAGAATAACAAAAACAAAAACAAAATAAAAACAGTAAACTCATATTCGGATTTTGCTTTGTCTTTTCCACATCTTCATCATACCGTCGGATCTACATCCACACATTTTCTTACACACATATATATATATATATATATATATATATATATATATATATATATATATATATATATATATATATATATATATATATATATATATAAGTATAGGTGGACAAAGAGTTAGCAGCGTTAAAAGAGAGAATCCACAAGCCAGGTTCAAATTCAAGCTGAGATATATTTTTTTTATTTTTACACTAATACCTATCGATACAGCGATGGATTGACACTTAAAGCAAAATAAACATGTCCTCGCTACCAATGTTGATTGAAAACGTGGAATGGCAACAAAGCTGATGCTAGCCTCCAAAAGAGCGACTCGTTGCGCCTTCTCTGACTAACGTTTTCCACTGACGTGAAGTGGAAAGAGCATATTGAATCAACTGCTAGATCTGCAGCTAGGAAATTTGGTTCACTGTGTCAACCTGGGCAATTTTTATCGCCAGACTCCATCTTACATATATACTAGCAGTATAACCCGTCTTTGACCGGGTCTTTCATTACTGGAAATTTTTGCCGTTCAATTGGAGCAGTTTAAGTTTAAAGCCAGCCGACCCGAAAATCAATATTAGCAACAAAATTTGGGTGCAACTGAGGGACATTCCCAAATGGGGGGGGTAACAATTTTAATGGGGGGGGGGCTGAAAAGGGAACTGTATAATAATAAATAATATTATTGTAATAATTTAAACTATCTATTTTTATTAAAGTTTTTATGAAAGATATATATCCAAGAACAGACAATAAATAGTAAAACGTTGCTGAGCGTCACAATGGACAGGAAGTAGTGGAGAGCCATTGTTGCCAACAATTTGGGCTCAAAACTGGCACTGAAGAATTATCTATCAAACAAAAAATTCATCGAAATCGGATGAAAATTGTGGAAATGCATAAACAGCATCCGATCACACACACACACACACGCACACACACACACACACACAAACACACACACACACACATTTTGAGAATTATATATATAGATAAAGTTTACCATTCATCCTTGCTTTGAATATTGCTGCCACATCTATTCTGGTGCTCCTGTTATATATTCTAAGATTCTTGATAAAATCCAAAGAAGAATCTGTAATGTTATTGGTCCTGACCTGACATCTCGGCTTTAGTCTCTTTCCCACTGCTTTAATGTAGCTTCTTCGTGGGTATATCGTTGGTGGTAGTACCTTTGCAGCGAAGCCTTTGCTGCTTGCTTTACTCAATGTGAATTGAGATTGCGGGACTGTACTGGTCCACGAACTACATCCAGCTCTCACACATGGTTCCAAGAAGATGCACAAGCACTGCAACGGCCACACCTCGGTCAAACTGTGAGGGTTAGTGTGAAGGGTTTCCCAACCCGACCGGTGAAGGAGAACGCCTCTCCCCAACTCACCTGTGCCAAGCGGCCATCCGCCAGCCTGAACGTGGGAGATGCGACTCAGAGGTCAACGGCTTTACCAGTTGGCAGAGGTACTTCTGAAAGGAGGAACGGGGTAACCCCAACATCCCCACCGCAAAAGAAGCCGGCAAGCCATTGCACTATTCTGCCTTGAATTTGTCGTGTCTCTTACACTCTTCTATATAAACCGGCAGAATGCAAAAACGCGTCTCTGCACATGATGGCTCGACGCAGGTTTTTGTTATTAAACGAAATAAAATGAACTATATATATTGGCCAGTAAAAATGACTCCCGCTAAAAGACCCAAACTGTGGTTTGGAGCCGAATACGACTGATATAAATTCCCCGGTTTTACGCCGCAAAGGTCAGAAACCCGGCTGAGATGTCGACATGCAGAGTCGAGCTGGGATCTGTTACTCAGATCTTAGCTGCTGTCGAACTCTCAGCCTTCGGGATCGGATTGACCCACTTTAAATTCGGCCTTGTGCTACATCCTACCTCGTGGGGAGGCTGGTAAATATTGTCGACACGCAGAGAGATGGAGGGAGGAGAAGTGACCACAGCGGCGCTAAAGTTACGCAGACGCCTACAAGTGTCTATAACACGAAGTGTATTAAGTAATGAGGAATGATTTAAAGTTTAAGGATTATGCTTGGAAATGAAACGAAAAAAACAAATATGTTTGTTGCGTAACAATTAGGCCGATTCCCAAATAATTTCCGTTTTTGTTTATCAACTTTATTCTTCAAAAAGTAAATTACATTTTATACAGTTATATATTCACTGAATTGTTGGCATTTATCAACCAACTGTTCGATACCATTTGATTAATATAATTCAACAACCGATGAACGCCGTGATCTGGGTTCACTTTCAGTGATGTTCCTAGATAATTAAACTTTTCGAATTAATTTCATACTTGCCAAACAGTTAAAACACTTTGGCCATAAAAACTAGATATCTTTCTAGACGTCTCCACAGTGTTATTCTCGTTTGAACACCCTGTAACTGTTGTAGAGTAGGACTTAGCTTACTTCCTCTCCTCCCCTACTATTGTGACAATGGGCTGCTCCTACTTAAGAATATGTTAGAATAGGATTTGATTTACTCAAGTTATTCCATTCTATGTGAGAGTATTTAATAAAACTCTTCTTTGTTTCCTCTACCTGGTCTTCTGTTCATTCGATATTCTCTCTAACAACGGACTTCCTAATTCTCGGTTATTTTGAATAAAAACAACATTACAATCACAGCACAAGAAGTCTCCAGACATATCAAAAGCCTTGACCCTAAAAAAGCCGCTGTCCCAGACAAAATTCCAGTCGTTGTCCTTAAGAATATCAACTTGGAATTATCCCCAATCCAAATGAAGTTATTCAACTGCAGCCTCAAAAGAAATCCTTTCCAAGCCTGTGGAAGGCGTCAAGCGTATGGCCGGTTTTCAACAATGGGGGTATGCGGTCTTTCCCTTCCCAGTACAGACCCACCAGTCTTCTCAGTAAGCCTTTCAAGGCCATAATCAATAAGGTCGTCGAGCACTTAGAAAAGAACAACCTATGGGTTTCGATCGGCCCGATCCACTGCCGACGTCCTGACTAGCATAACTCACAGAATCAGTGAAGCTCTTGACGACAAACACATCTCGAGGACCATAGCATTAGATATCGCGAAGGCTTTTGATAAGGTGTGGCACAAAGGCTTACACAACCTCTCCAACTATGGAATCACTGAAAAGGTCTTCTGGATTATAAAATCTTTTCTAACGGAAGGTAGTTATCAATAGCCAGTCATCCGCAGTCCTAACGTTCAACGCAGGCGTTCCCCAGGGGCCACTCCTCGTATCGACCCTCTTTTTATTTTACGTAAATGATTTGCCTAAGAATATACTCAGATCATTTGTAAATATCTATGCCGATGATACCACTATATACGGGAACACCTTTAAAACTCTTGATTGTCAGAGATTGGCGACTGATCTCTTTTCCGAACTTGCGCAAAAAATCCAGTCGGGTAAAAACCAGCTGGTCACATTCAATACCTTGAAGACCAAGCTAGTTATATCCCATCATCACCGATCAGACCTAGAACTACCAACACTCAGGATGAACGGATGTCCCCTCGCTGTGACAGCGTACCTTGAAAGCCTACTGGACCTCAAACACGCACCTGACCTCAATACGTACATACAATCTATTGCTAAGAATTCAGGTAAAATAGTGGGATCCCTATGCCGCTCTCGTAAATACCTGACTCCTCTTGCTATCCTCTGACTTAACAAGAGCTAGCTCAGGCCAATAATGGAGTATCGTTGCCATATTTGGGTGGGAGCTCCCCCGACCTCACTCTCCAGGCACGACAGAGTCCAAATGCGTCTCCAAGCCCTTGTGGTTGATGAATTATTATCCACGCTCCAACCTCTCTCCCACAGGTGGGATGTGGCAAGCTTCTCGATCTCTACTTCCACGGGAAATGCTCGGACGAACTACATTCCATGGTCCGGCCAATTCAAACCATCACGGCTAGCACCCACTATGCCACTTAAATAGCAGCAAACCACCATCTTCCCTCCGTATTTTATCGGTGAGATGTAAGTTTCACTCTAACAGCTTCTTCCAGTGAACCACAGCTCTGTGGAACCGACTCCCAAGAGGATGTTTCCCTAATCACGACAATTTTAACCTGTTCACGGCTAGAATTAACTGTTATCTTCCACACCTGTACGCACAAATTGCCTCCTAACGTAACCCTCTACCTCGAGTGGGCTACGGGCCTTGTAACGGGTGAACCTTAAAGTATATATAAAAAAAAAAGAGACAAAAAAAAACAACAGTAACATTACGTGAGGTAAATTCACTTTCATGGGGATCTTGTAGATTTTAAGTGTGACCGAGAATTGCTGGTAGTTCGGGGTCCGATCGGCGATGATGGGATATAACTAGCTTGGTCTTCAAGGTATTGAATGTGACCAGCTGGTTTTTACCCGACTGGGTTGTTTGCGCAAGATCGGAAGAGAGATCAGTCGCCAATCTCTGACAATCAAGAGTTTTAGGTGTGTGCCCGTATATAGTCGTATCATCGACACAGATGTTTACAAATGATCTGAGTATATTCTTAAGCAAATCATTTATGTAAATTAAAAAGAGGGTCGAAACGAGGAGTGAACTCTGGGGAACGCCTGCGATGACCGTTAGGGATGCGGATGACTGGACATTAATAACTAATTTCCGTTAAGAAAGATTTTATGATCGAGAAGACCCTTCCAGTGATTCCATAGTTGGAGAGGTTGTATATAGTAAGCCTTTGTGTCGCATGTTGTCAAACGCCTTCGCGATATCTAATGCTATGGTCCTCGAGATGTGTTTGTCGTCAAGAGCTTCACTGATTCTGTAAGTTATGCTAGTCAGGACGTCGGCAGTGGATCGGGCCGATCAAAACCCATAGGTCGTTCTTTTCTAAGTACTCGACGACCTTATTGATTATGGCCTCAAAAAGCTTACCGAAGAAACAGTACTGGGAGGGGATGAACGCGAGATCTGTTAAAATGTTAACGATATTTTTGTTTTGTCTCTCTACTGGTGCTAACAAATATCGACAATCGCAACGCAATTAAATTAAAATCGTTCATTATTTATTTATATATTTTTATTTACACCGTTTCTCACAAGAATCCAACTGGTATTTTTAGTTGAAGTTTAAATTATTTCCAGTTTCGGTTATCAAATTTATTCTCCAAAAAAAAATAAAGTACATTTTATTCAATTATATATTTTCACCGTTATTTGCGATGACTTGTTACCACTTATCAGACAGTTCGTCAATAATACCTTTTGAGTAAAATTCTGTACGTTTTGTTGAGACACGAATACGTTTTGAACTTTGCAATCTGGTTTTCATTGGAGAACTTTTTTCACTATCAAAGTGTCTCGCATTGATCGAAAAAAAAATCGGTTGATGCCAGGTCAGGTAAATATGGCAGGTTGGGTAGAACAGACCAACCGAGTTCTAAAGCCTTTTTCGTGTTATACATGCTCTATGTAGCCTTGTGTTGTCACGGAGGACGTTTTATGTTTAATCCGCGATGTATGCAGCTGTAGTGGACCGGCTGCGTTTGTTGAGTGTTGTTGAATTAGCAACACGTGCTATTTATTCCTGCTAGAAGAAGTCCCAACTACAAGAAAAAATGCCGGACTCAAGTTAAGTCCAAGTGAAGATATAAAGAAGACAAACAAATAAGATCGATATATATATATATATATATATGTCAGCAAATATATGTATTAAACAACAAATTTACAAGTGACAAAGACATCAACAGTTGTGTTTGTGTGTGGACGTAAAGTGTTTGTATTTTTTGGTGAATGTTCGTACGTACGTGTATGTGTGTATAATGTTGATGGTGTCTCCCACAAATAGGAAGACGCAATCTTCTGCGAGAGCTTACATTGTAGCGGTGTTCGCTGAAATGAAAAAGAGAACGAGGCGAGAAGTCGCCCAGTATTTATAGTGTAGGGAGAGCGACCCTTAGTGAATAATTAGGGAATTAAGGAGGAGCTAACTCCGACACAGCCATTAATCGTAACCATTTTAACAGTAACATCTTACGCTACAATTTTGACCTCTTTGACTCAAGGGTCAATCAATATCTATCCCCTTCGTTTCTATATCTTCCTACAACATCTTACCCCTCATTCAGTATGCTTCTACTGTGTGTTCAGAGTCATTAGATTCGCTTGCCGACTATGAAACCTGGGTTCGATTTATCGGGAAGATGACCTTGATACTATCGGCCTGAGAGAGGCGATCCAACCATGCGACACATTTGTAAAGTACCTGAAAACAATACCACGTGTTGACCCAAGCATTGTGGGCGGACGGAACTATTTGGGAGCCGTCAGTGGTCAGTGCTACCACGAAGTCGCAAGTCATCGTGACCGAGGGTTTGAGCGTACTGATTTTCTTCAGGTCGATGATCAGATAATGCGCTCTCTCCAGAAACTATAACTAAGATCTCCTCAGCGTGTTTGCAGTGTCAACCACAGACGGGCTCCGTGGGTGTTGGACAAACATAAATGTGTCTGAGCACACACTACCACATATAATTATTATTTAGGATGGTACATTCATCATTGGAATTGATTCCCCAAGAACGGAAATTACTTATGACTCAATCTAATCGTTGGAAAGAAAAAAAAGATTTTTTCTCAGAAATGTCCCGCCTATGTTGCTGGAATATATATATATATATATATATATATATATATATATATATATATATATATAGATAGATAGATAGATAGATAGATAGTCAGTTTTGTGCCATGCGTGATACATGCTTAGGCGATCATATATCTTTCGATACATGACTGACGAGGCAGATTTTTTCCCACATTTCCCGTTACCATTTGCAGTAGACCTGTATTTATTATTCACCATTTTATAAAGTAATAAATATGAAAAATAAAAATAAAAATTTTTTTATTCAGAAATTAATAAAAATGTCTGAAGAAGAAAAAACTTAAATAAACGCATGATGAATAAATAATTATAAATTTTGGAAAAAATGCATCTTGCAGGTATTTCGTTCATCAGCGCTCGCCACATCAGTCAGTTGCCATAGAACCCAGTCTGTCCTGCTATTTACCCATAACTAGCAGGAGAAGAAGAGGATTCATACCTTTCCCAAGAGTATTAGCATGTAAGTGAATGTAATGGATTCGACTGGAATTCGAACTCGGCTCTCCGATTCCTCAATCCGAGCCACTATCCATTACTCCACCGTGTCTCCTGAAGTCAGTTATGTGCCATGCATGATACACGCTTAGGCGATCATGTATCTTTCGAGGCAGATGTTTTCCTGCAGTAGGTTACCTGTAGACCAGTTGCCATCTAAGACTATAGAAGCCAGTCTGTCCTGCTATTTACCCATAGCTGGGGGGAGAAGAAGAGGATTAATACCTTTAGTACGTAAGTGAATGTAATGGATCATAGGCACATAGAAAATCTCATTAACTACATTTTTTTTTACCTCCACAGATGGTAAAAACATGGTTTTGTCAAGGAATCGATTCCTTTTCTGGGGTCTGCTAAAGGAGAAGGTGTACTCAATGAAAACCACAGATGCAACACACTTGATTGGACGCATAAAGAGTGAACGTGCTAAAATTGACGGCAATGTGGAGTTATTGCATCGAGTTCACGTGAAGCTTGCAAAGTGCATACACCATTGCATCACAAATGATGGAAATCAAATCGAAGATTGTTATTGAAGATGTTGTTTGCTGTTCCAATTCAATGAAATGTTGAAAATTTCATGTCTTGGAAATATGCATTTTTGCCTGTGTCCAGTTTTTAGGGACAGTCTGTAGAACGACCGAGTTCCAAAAGTTTTCCTTTTTTTTTTGTCCTCGCTGTACGAGGCCTTGCGTTGTCACGGGGGAAAACAATATTTTTCCTATTGATGAGCACAAGGTGCTTTTTGACCAAACTTTTCTGGTCGCGTTGCAGCTGCTGGACCAATAAATGTACGTTTTTAAGAACTCTGAATAATACCCTGACAGCCCCACCATACACAGAACATTATGCTTCTTCCATGGAGCTCAGCTTCTGGGATCAGTTTTGGAGATTTATTCTTGTCAATCCATTGTCATACCATAGCATACTTCATACATATTAACTGCCATATATGATTAGTAGTCAGATATATCCAGTGGTGGGATCCAGTGGGCTCGCATGAACCTATTCTTGGAATTTCATGAGCTCAGCGAACCCGTTGCTAGCTGCAACCCGAACAAAAAAACTGCTAATTTTAAATTGTCTACAAATCATAGTCACATAATCGGTTGGGGATGTAAATTTAGGTGATCGAATAAATGTTAATATAAATTTCAGGAACTGCTGAACTTGCTAGAGCCAGATACTTGGAATATTCAAAAAATAGTTATTCCCTGGAAAGCTGCGGAAGAAAAGATGAATGGCTTCAGTAAAATTTTTCATCACAACATTCCCATGAATAATTTTCGTGACCATGTGGAAAATGTCATAAAAAAACTTTCACAATCCTGTAATTCTTCAAAGTGTACAAAAAGCAAAAACTATTACCAATACGATTGCTATCGGTTCTTCCGACGCAGAAAAAGTTTTTTTTTTCAAGAATTAATATCATATACTCTGATCATACTTACCTGGCTCAGGGATCCGTCCCTGTGCTGGTGGTATCATGGCTATGACTAGCTTGGACCGGCTCTGACTAGCTATGACAAGCTAATACCAGCTATGACTAGCTTAGATCAGCTCTGACCAGTTTGGACAAGCTATGACCAGCTAAGACCAGCTTGGACCAGAGGCCCGAGTGAAAACACTCGGGTCCCCATGTTAAAAACTGACCTTGTGTCACAACCTGACTCGTGGGGGGGGGGTCAAGTAAATCTCTACTCTGATAAAAGAAGCCCTCTTACAGTGGAAAACGCAGCAAAGTTGATGAAAATCTTATTGGTCTCCCATTAGATTCATGGGATGTCACTTTCATAAAAACATGGCTTAGAAAAAAATCACAGTGCTGATGACAAAAGAGTGAGGCATAAAAAAAGCTTAAGACTAGGATGGCAATCAAGTGGCTATTTGGAAATTTTTCAAATGAAAGATCATGAATAAAAGATTTTAAAGCATTTAATTATATTTCCTTTCAAAATGATAACATGCAATGTAATGCAGATTAATTTTGGTATTTTTGACCAAGTGCAAGAAAAATGTGCTTTATTCCTAAATTATATCTATATAGAATATGGAAAAATGAGGGAACCTGTCGCTATCGAGACCTGCTGTTGAGAGAACCCGTTCTTAAAATTTTAGAACCCCACTGTCATTACAATTGGTTCCCCAAAACAGAAATTGCTTATTGGCTCAACCTGATAAAATGTTGCTTCCGACATTCTGATGTAGATCTGATCGAGTAGTGACTGTTCATTATATTATAACGATGACGTCTGTACTCTCAAGAAAGCCAGTACATGTGGCTCGTCAACATGATTCTGGAAATATATATCCATAGGGTTGATTATCAAATTCTATAGCTTAGGCACACGAACAGAAACAGCAGCGTTAGATAGAAGAAATTTGATAAGCAAATGTTGAAACTTTCTGACACGGAATATTAAGACGCCAAAAATACGCCACTGATGTCCCTCATAATGGTGGCACAGTGAATATAGGATTTGGTTGAACGTGCTTTGCTGTTATCTAGTGGTTGTGAGTAGGGCTGGTGCACACGTCTTGTGACCCCTCAATCTATG
>OZ038479.1:47159527-47244527 GCA_964036315.1 Acanthosepion esculentum
ATCCATTAACCCCTATATAATTCGGTTCCCTCTATTGACCCCATCGGCTTTATGTATTTCTCCATTTACCCCCTACTCCCATACAAAAAATTCATAGCCATCATAAAGCATTGATGAATTATTTTTTAAAATTATCAGGTACTTCAATTATTTACCCCCGACTATATAATTTTTTACCCCCTAGGGGTAAATTTACCCCTGGTTGAGAACCTCTGCTCTAAAGTCTACTTCCACACTATACTTCTAATGTCTCTGACTGACCTCTGAAATGTTACTCACTAATTAAATCTTGACCTCTTCAAGTCTAGACTTAGGTCTTATCCTTCCGGCACGGCTCCATGAACTACATTTCTCGTCCTTTCTTATGCTAATACAACACCACACACTAACCCTCGACTTTGAGTGGCTCTTGGGCCTTGTATTGGATGAACAAGAAAAAATTATATATATATATATTTATGTAGGTTTGATAGAGTAGTAACTGTTCATTGCATTATGGCAATGATGTCGATACCCTCGGTCAGTGTATGTCGTTGAAAATATATTGGGTTTCTGAAATACCGTATATAAATATCTGCAGTTCGGAAGTTTTCCAGCAACAGAGTCAAATCATCCTTATTTCATCCATATTCAAATTGTAAGGTGGAAATCCTACTCAGATAGCCCCCCCCCCGTCCAAGAACTGCTATTTCGTGGAACAAACTCCCACTCCAAACCTCCTCAAGCCAAGCATCATTCGTCTCTTTTTAGCCTCTTGGCTCGACATAGAGTTTGTTACAACTTCTATAACCATCTTGCGTGATAGTGGCCTCCAGCCTTGCTTGGGGTGATACGCTTAAAAAAAAAAAAAAACTACCTAAAAAACAATAAATTAATTAATACAAAACAAAATAACAATAAACTAAAATTTGAAGGAGGAACTTTATTACCTGTAATAATTGCCACAGGGAGCGCAGAGGAGAACCGTTCGATGAAATGGTTGGAATGTCAAACTGAACCCTTTATTTTGCTCACAGGCGTAGACTGTTCTAGTTCCATGTACCATGTTATTAAATATGGCAACAAAGATGAGGACAATAGTCCGAATAATGTAAATAGTGTATATTTGAGAATTCTCTTTAACGACACACGGCACAGTGAATAAAGACGTTGGTTAGATCCAGTGACAGGACCCAAAGAGTTGTGAGTTCAATACCAGGTTACGGCAGTGGAGAACTTGGAGAGGGAATTAACAGGAGATAACTGACATCCATTAGACATAGCACGTGGAACTAGAACAGTTTACCCCAGCGAGCGAAATAAAGGGTTCAGTTCGACATTCCAACCACCTGAAGAAGGCCGGAGCGTACAACGGCTGAAACGTTGTGATAAATATGGCAACAAAGATGAGGACAATAGTCCGAATAATGTAAATAGTGTACATAATACCTCATCGCAGAAATATAGACAAATACTGAATTTAAATGGGACATTATATGAATACAGTGTGGGGGGGGGGGGTCATTTGCTAGATAACAATTTCTTAGTAAGTTTTTTCGTTCTGTTATTTTTCTCTTTCAAGGATACAATGATCTTAATGGCCTTTTAGTCTTCCACCATATGAATAGATCACTTTTTCAATAATAAGAATTTTATGTCACGTGGTTGCATCAGGATTTTAGCAATACTAAGCTGGGGCATGCCCCCCCCCAAACAACAAAGGTTAGGAACCACTGTGTTAGAGGTAAAAGACGTAGTTTATGAGGATATGCGGGAAAGATAACGTTTAACCCTAAACTTGAAGAGTTTCAGAATGTAGTGGTTGGGAAAGCATCCTCTTGGGAGTTGGTTCCACAAAGTAGCGGCTTGTGGGAAGAAGCTCTTTGAGCAAAACCTACTTCTTACTAATGTAATACAGAGGAAGTGAGGGTGGTTCACCGCAGTGTATGCGGTGTGGCGGGTCTTAGCTGAGAGGGTTAGAGATCGTGGAACACAGAAATATAGCTCATCAGCACACACACACACTCTAAAAGGATTTTATCAGACTAAAGTAACGTGCTCGTTGATGAAACTAGATGCATGTACGGAGAGGTTGGAGATACAAAAGTGCACTCAATGGATTAGTAGTCCATCGTAAGGACTCTAATTTGGATTTAAAAACTACTGCTTTAATTATTATAAGAGAAAGTCATTTCTTGAGGCAAAAATATATAAAAAGTGAACTGATTTCTGAATCTTCCATAATAAATTTGTGTCCAGATTCTAACAACATTTCACCTCTCTTTACCGATCATCTGTGGTCGGAATGTGGGATATTTTAAAACAACAGCTATAAAAATAAAAGTATTGGGATACCAAATAAGATCAACTGAGATGCGTGTGCCATTGGACACTTGAAGTTTTTAAAATTTGGTGTTTCGACATCTTCAGAGTTTTTCCTCAGTGCAAAATTATAACCAGCATTTACGTTTATATCTTCCCTATCTATGTATATCTATAATTCTCAAAATGTGTGTGTGTGTGTGTGTGTGTGTGTGTGTGTGCGCGCGCGCGCGATCGGATGTTGTTTAAGCATTTTCACAGTTTTCATCCGATTTCGATGAAATATTTTTGTTTGATAGATAATTCTTCAGTGCCGGTTTTGTGTCCAAAACTGTTAGTGACAATGGCTCTCCACTACTTCTTGTCCATCATAACTCTCAGCAACGTTTTACTATTTACTATCTGTTCTTGGATATATATCTTTCATAAAAACTTTAATAAAAATAAATAGTTTAAATTACAAAAATATTATTTATTATTATACAGTTAAATTTATATAATTAACTATATCTATATCTATAATTCTCAAAATGTGTGTGTGATCGGATGTTGTTTAAGCATTTCCACAGAAATTTCATCCGATTTCGATTATTTTTTTTGTTTGATAGATAATTCTTCAGTGCCGGTTTTGTGTCCAAATTGTTAGTGACAATGGCTCTCCACTACTTCTTGTCCATCATAACTCTCAGCAACGTTTTACTATCTACTATCTGTTCTTGGATATATATCTTTCATAAAAACTTTAATAAAAATAGTTTAAATTATTACAATAATATTATCTATATCTATAATTCTCAAAACGTGTGTGTGTGTGTGATCAGATGTTGTTTATGCATTTCCACAGTTTTCATCAGAACACTTCTGCATGTGAAGCTGATAATGATGATGAAAGAACTCAATGGCTGAGGAGAAACACCTCTTCAACTGCTGTTGTGCGTGAGGCTGAAACAAGATTGAAAATGCAAAAACGGCCCGTTTCATGGGCATCTCCCATTCAAATTGTTTACTCCCCATTTGGGGATGTGCCTCAGTTGCACCCAATTGTTGTTACTAATATTGATTTTCAGGTGGACTGCTTTTAAACTTAAACTGCTCCAATTGAATGGCAAAAAATCCCAGAAATGAAAGACCCAGTCAAGGACGGGTTACACTGCTAGTATATATTTAATACTATCAATAAGAACATTACTTTAGACTGATTAAGTCCTTTTAGGGGACAAAATGCATTACATAGAATTTTTTCATGTTGTCATTCAATTAAATAACAAGTATGACTATTAAAATAGTTTAATCAATTATGAAACAGGTGTAAAATGTTATTCATATAAAAGTTAGTTGTTAAGGAAAAATATTACTTTTGGAGTTATTCAGAAAGACATCACAATACATGGTACTTTTTCAAGTGTGTACGCTCATGCTTTTTAAGATTTGAACTGTGAGAAAAATTTGCCCCACATATCTCACAGTGGTAAGGTTTTTCACCTGTGTGTGTTCGCATATGACTTTTAAGATTTGAACTCCTTGAAAAATTTGACCCACACTGGTCACAGTGGAAAGGTTTTTCACCAGTGTGTGTTTGCATATGGTCCTTAAGTGTTGAATTCTCAGCAAAATTTACACCACATGTGTCACAATGGTAGGGTTTTTCACCAGTGTGTGTTCTTGAATGTTTTTTCAAGCTGGAACTCTGTGAAAAGTTGGACAGACAAATGTGGCACTGGTAAGGTTTTTCGCCAGTGTGTTTTCGCATATGACTCTTGAGATTTGAATTTTTAGAAAAGTTTGATCCACAAACCGCACAATGGAAGGGTTTTTCTCCAGTGTGTATTCGAATGTGATCCTTGAGGGTTGAATTTTCAGAAAAGTTTTTTTCACAGATGTCACAGTGAAAGGGTTTTTCACCAGTGTGTCCCCGCATGTGAGTTTTAAGATTTGAACTACTGGAAAATCTTGCACTGCAAATATCACACTGGAAGGGTTTCTCACCAGTGTGAGTTCGCATATGTCTTTTCAGATGCTGCTTTCGGGAAAATCTGGATTTGCAAATTTCACACTCAAAGGGTTTTTCTCCACTATGAGTTAGCATGTGACTTTTCAGATAAGCTTTTTGGGAGAATTTTGACTTGCAAATATCACAGCTGAATGGTTTTTCACTGCTATGTCGCTGCATGTGTCTTTTCAGGTATAATTTTTCTGAAAATCTTAATCCACATGTGTCACAATGGAAGAGTTTTTCACCAGTGTGTTTTCGCATATGTCTCTTCAGCTGGTACTTTTCTGGAAAGTTTGCATTACAAACTTCGCATGAGAAAGGCTTCTCACCAGTATGCTTTCGCTTATGCCGAATAAGGTGAGTGTTTTTTGAAAATTTGGCCTCACAGATGTCACATTTGAAAAACTTTTGGGCACTGTGAGATTGCATATGCTTTTTAAGGTTTGAATTTTGGGAATACTTGGCTTTACAAATCTCACAGCTGAGAGTTTTTTCAGCAGTCTCTCTTTGAACATGTAACTTAAGGGAGGAAATCTGAGAACATTTTAACCCACAAGCCTCACAATCAAAAGGTTTTTCTTTTGTGTCTATACTTTTATGATAATCCAAACTGCAACTATCTGAAAAATGACACTTGCAATTTTTTTTTATATCGGTTGTTGGTTTCTTGGCTTTTAGTTCATGATCCTCAATTCGGTTAGATCTACACTGCTTATAATTTAGCTTTGCCCTTTTTCTTGTTTCCATTATTAATTATATATATATATATATATATATATAATGACCCAAAGATGCTGACCTCAGTGTCCACTTTTATATTTACACATGCTCTATCCCTGATATGGAGAACTTTTACTCATAAACATAACATACCATAAAACTATAATTTTATAATATGTGTGTGTATGCATATATATATGTGTGTGCGTGTGTGTGTGTGTAGTCATCAATTGAGCACTCTTCTTGGCAGAAGTTCTGCTACACTGAAAAATGTTAAATTCTGGTAATTTTTACATTTTCTTTAGTTGTATTATCATTATATATATATATTTATATATATATGTGTGTGTGTTTGTTATATATATATATATAAAATTGTGTATTGGGCAGCAATCTTTTATACAAGTTTCATTAATAGAATAGCTGGAAGCACTCGGATATACAGAACATTCAAACAGTTTTTACACACTTTATATCCAGAAAAGCAATCATATGAACACAAGAAAAATTAAATAAAAGGCTTAATCCCAATACCATGTAAGTCATCTTTAATGAAACATATATATATATATATATATATATATATGATGACTTAAAGATTACGTTCAAGCATGAAACAGATTGTAGCCACTTTGCGTCAATCTCAGTATATGTATCTATGTATGTTGTGGCTGTGTGGCTGAGTGGTCTAAGGCGTTGCTTTAGAATCACGAGGCATCGAGTTCGAATCCTGGCTGGAATTAATTTTCAGCAGCTATCGGACTCCAAGCGCAGGGCACCTTTGGCAATTGTCTGTTCCATAGCCACGGGTCTACCAAAACCATGTGAGGGAATTTGGGAGAGGAAATTGTGTGGAAGACCTCGTTGGCCAAAGCTAGCACGATATCACAAAACACCGTGATTGCGAGTTGAGGTGGCCAGCCTTGTTCATTTATGATCACGCTGGGTTCGCACCAACGCTCTAAAACTGTTAATTGGCTCTGCACACGCCAATAACAGTATAAACTGCAGGTGGGCTCTGTGGGCATTTCCCAGGTGGGAAATTGCAAAATGCCTGTGCAAATGTTGCAATATGCGCTAGCTAGCTGTGCATTGCAACGGGTGTCCTCGATATCGAGTGGCCAATTATTATTATGTATGTAGAGAGATAGAGAGAGTAAGACTTTATAGTTCTGAATTGTCTTCTGACACTGTACTTTTTAATTTTTTTCTTTTTAAAAGAAAATATAAAAAGAAAATAATTATCAGGCAATTTTTTAAATTAAAAAAAAAAACTAAGAGAAAGAAAAAGTAAAGCAAAAGAAAAAAACCCCAAAGAAATCTTAATTCAAAATTAAACAAAAAACGTACACTTCCTTATTTCTATTATCATTTTTTCATCTGATTTCAGTGGAGGACGACTTGTTTGAAGTTCAAGCTGAGACTTCTGTTAAATTACAATAAAAATTTAATACATTAACAGCCGCTTCCTAGTTTGCGAATGTAATATTCAGTACTGGTCACCATTATCAATTTTTGATCAGATGAAAAATCAGTGTTGAAAGAGCAGCAGCCATTTTGTAAAGATTTCTTCATTTTATTGATTCAGGTAGCAAAACCTGAAATAAATAAATAAGAAAGAATTAAATAAAAAATACAAGAATAATTAATTGTTGGAAAAGATTTTTTGAAAAATGATAATTTTTTTTTTTTAAATGGCCTGAAGATTGCATTCATGCATGAAATAGACTGTTGACCTCAGTGTCCACTTTTATATTTAAATATGTTCTATCCCTGATATTATGCAGTTTTATCCATAAACGTAGCATACCTTAAAACTATACTTTTACCATATATATATATATATATATATATATATATATATATATATATATATATATATATATATATATATATATGATAAAAAAAATATATATATGTATAAAAAGAAAGAACAGTAAGATATATAATCCGGTGTTCTTATTGATATTTTTATTTTTACAAAACAGTGCTCAATGTAAATTTACAGAGCATAAAAAAGAAACCAATAAAACACCTACAGTAAAGTGGAAATTAATAAGAAAAGTTAGAATATGTAGGTCATTAAATGACCCATGTCTTTTGTGCATACATGAGAAACTATATATTACTAAGTTTATAAAAAATAAAAATTTACTGAATCAAAGAAATGAAATAGCTATTCTTTGCTGACAGTGTCAAAAATTTTTCTTAATTAATATTTAAAAATAAAATAAAAATAAAAAAATTAAAAAATGGGAGCTGGTAATATACATACTTATATTTGATATGTAATAATAATTTTAAAGTAATTCTATTACACTTACTTTATTTAAAAATAAATATAGTCTATTAGTAATTAAGAGTAAAAATAATATTTTAAAATTGTAGTTCAATATAATGTATTCTAACCCAAACACTCCTTTTAGAAAAAATTTGTAAGTATACAAGTATGAATTTAATGGAGAAAATGCCGAAAAAATTTTTGTCATTAATAAAAAAAAAAACAGATGACATGCGTTGAACGGATGTCAAAATTCATTGGAAAATGCTCCCCTACCCTCCCTAAACATAACTTCTTTTTCGAACGTAACTCATAATTGATACAACAATAGTTAATAAAAATGAACACTCTACCGCCCCTGTCTAAACAAGTGGATTTCTCTGTATCCTTGGAAATAAGAAATTGTGAATTAAATATGCGTTTAAAACTCAGTAAATTTAAGAATAAGTTATTCCAAAATTCGCTTGAAGATGAAACAGAACTAATGCTTTTAATTTAATTGTATAATTAAATTTGAAGTTTTTAGCTTTGGTTTTTGAAACATGGTAATGCCTGTGTAGCGAAGAAACCATATTTTAAATCAGTTAATTTATAATATATAATAAAATATAGATTTTTTTTGTTTTTAACTATGCTATATATATATATGGTAAAAGTGCTTAACATCTGGGATAGAGCATGTGCAACTATAAGTATGGAGAGTGATTTCAATACTGATGTTTGGCCTGAAGACTCTGTTCATGCATTAAACAGACTGTCACAACTTAGTGCTGACATCAGTGTTCACACTTCTTATATATGTATATAAGATTTAAGAAACAGCAAATATTTTATATATAGTGCTCAATATTAAAAATATTAAAAATAGAATGTTAATAATATTATATGAAAAGATTACTTAACTTTTATCCTGACATGTCGGGATAAAAGTTAAGTAATCTTTTAATATTATATATATATATATATATATATATATATATATACATACATGTGGTGATTTAGGTGAAGACAAATGAAGAAATACCAAAATCTTCAACAGGACTCTACATATTTAAATAATTTTTTATTATTGAGTATTAGTGTTCTTTCAAATTGAAAAAAATAAATCAAAAAGATTCTTTGCGAAACAACATCACACAAAAATATTTCATTTTGTCTTCTTTACAATATGACTGAAACAACTGCATTAGTATAGAAGAAACAAAATGCATCTATATATGAGATGAATGTGGCACATATTTACATAGTTTGATGTATACATGTAATTTCCTAGTAGTTGCTGACAGGCAGTCAGTAAATGATAGCTGCATTAAACTGTGTTGACAAATGATTCAGTTTGTATGTTTTTGTGTTAATTAAATCAACATCACTAAGCTTTTTTTGTAATATATTATACTCAAATAAATAAGCAAAAATGTGAATGATTTAAGTTTGAAAATTTCAGGTTGTACAATGAACAATCCATACAGGCCAAAGGTTAGCTGAAAAACTAACTTCTGTGAACCAAAACAATTGGTTTCATAATCAAGAAATTGGCTCTGAAAAGCCTGAAAGTTAGTTTTATTAAACTCATAAGTTTATTGGTTAATAAATATTTTCCCAATTTTTAAATATCCATTTGAAGGAGGGAAAATATTGTTGATCATTTTCTGGAGTGAGCCTTCAAATTTTTGTAGCAGACAATATTGTCGTTCAACAATTCAAAGACTACACTGCGTTTCACATGAACATCGCTGATTGGTTAATTTATGTGAATGTATAAATTCAAATCTGGAGCCTAGAAAATGCGTTAATTTTTTATTTATATATAACTTAAATCTATTGCATTTTTCTACAATTCTATAAATGAGTTTCATGTCTATCTATATGTACTTCTGTCTGAATTTCTGAGATAAGTAGTTATTATTTACACTAATTTCATTCAGACTGTTGTCCTCATCTTTGTCGTTGATATCACTAAATCAAAGATGAGGATAATAGTCTAAATGTAACATAAATACTAGAGATTGTGTTCAAGCATGAAACAGACTGCCCCTGATCAGTGCTGACCTCAGTGTCTACTTTTAGATTTACATACGCACTATCCCTGATATTGAGCATTTTTAATTATAAGTATAGCATACCTTAAAACCATATATATATATAAATATATATATATATATATATATATAAAAGTGGACATGGAAGTCAGCACTTAGAGGCGACAGTCTGTTTCATGCTAGTGCAATCGTCAGGCCTATATATATATATATATATATATATATATATATATATATATATAATGATAATAAGAAGACAGAAACCTTAATTATCCATTTGATTTATAATTTTTATTTCCTGAACACCGAAGCATTATAATGATAATTTCGGTGTTCACAAAATAAAAATTATAAACGAAATGGATAATTAAAGACTCTGTCTTCTTATTATCATTATAATGCTCTGTAGTGTACATTGAGCTCTCCCTGGATTTATATCCTCGGAATTATTCCTTCCAGTCACAAACTGGTAAAACGTATAATTATATATATATATATATATATATATATATATATATATATATATATATACACACAAGGTCTGATCAAAACTATCAAAAATGGTGTCATAAAAAGAAAATAACAAAGCATCAATTTGGCATTTAATCTCCTTCAAAATAGCCCCTTTCTGAAGCGACACACTTTATCCAACATCAATTCCATCGATGGAAGCATTCCTGCTACTCTTGTCATAATGAGCAGTTACTTCATTTCATTCTCTTGCATTTCCATGACATCTTGAAATCTTGTTCCTTTCAAGTGACATTTGACTTTTGAAGAGGAAAAAGTCACAAGGGTTCAGATTTGGGGAATATGGTGGTTCTTGGACCTGCAGAATGTTGTCCTAGGCCAAAATCTGCTGCACAAGCCATGGTCACTGATGGAACTTCTATGGTGTGGTGAGGTGACCACACTCTACACACTTTCCAGCAAAGCACTGCTATAAACAACAGAAGTGAGTATGTCATCACTTAGTATGCATGCGTGACAGAATACAGGTGAATCTGTGGCAAGTACTTTAGTACCATACCAACAGTTCTGGTAATTTTGATCAGGCATTGTGTGTGTATATATATATATATATATATATATATATATATATATAACTGTATAATATAGGATATAGAATCTCTACACATGGACAGACCTAAAAACATATAAAGCTTTTACTTTCAACCCATTTTGAAAAATTGGATAAGGATTTACCTTAAATTCATTTAAAAAAAGGCTATATGAATCTTTTGCTTTCAAGCCATTCTGAAAATAAGATGTGGATTTACCTTAAATTCACTACAGAAAAACTGGAAGAATATATCAATAACTTTTGACATGAACGAAGAATTATAAAGAAAAGATACAGAATAAATATTAATGGCTTTTTCAAAAGTCACTCATTTTCCTTCTTTTCTTTCATCATGAGAAATGCCAGCTTCGCAGAAAAAGTACTGAAGATCTATTTTTTCCTTTCATTTTGGGATCTGATGAAGCCTAGAAAAGCGAAACGCATAATCAAATTTCAATGAAATGGTTTTTCCATTTGTCATATATATATATATATATATATATATATATATATATATATATGAGCATATCAGGTGGTTCCCAACCTTGGCTATGCCCCACCTTAACATCTCTAAATGATTCCCTCCCACCCGTGTGACACATAATTTTTATTATTCAAAAAGTAGAGTCCTATTCACGTGGAGGAAGCCTAAAAAGCCATTAACATAATATTGTAATCTAGGAGAAGGTTACGGAATAAGAACAACCAAAATGAAGGTTGGAAATGAAACGTTAATATTTATAACAGAAACAACATACAAGATTTGCCAGCGGCGTGTAGTAAATAATCGACTGCTAGTGATGAGCTAGAAATGAATCAAGGTGAATCACAAGTGAATTCCAAGTGGAAGACAACATGCAGTATATACCACCTGTATTTATAGGGATTGGGACATACCCATTATCGTCCATAGGTATCGTATAACACTTGACTTTCCTTAAGAACTTGAGACTGCATAGTATCAAGATTTAATTTTAGAATTTTACTATATTTATAAAAAGATTGCCTTACTAATATATATATATATATATATATATATATATATATATATATATATATATATACAGTACATACATAATTACACACGTACATTCAAACACATAAATAATTTTATGTATGCATACTGTATATGCAACGTATGCATGAACTCGCACCCACCCACTCATGCAGAGACTCAATTCAATGTTAATAATTCATTCTTGAATTACCGCCTTTAAAAATCAAATTGTCCCGCTTTGGGAACTATGGATGTATATATATATATATATAGTTGTGTGTTTGGGTAGCAGTCCCTCTGTAATGCACGTTTCATTAAAAATGACTGATAAGATACTTCTGTTAATTTTTGTATTCCATGAAAAAAAATCTTGGAATTAAATTTTGTCACTGTTTCTGCAACAAAAACAAAACTTTTTTTTTTTTCTTCTGTAAATTTAAAAGCTAATAATGATCCAGACATGAATGACTGACGACACCAAACAAAATCATCACAGCATGATTGCAAGCCATGACGGGCATTTTGGTTCTTTTTTTTTTTTTAACATTTCAACCCAAGCAAGGCAATAAAGCCACCAAGATGCAAGAAGTTACTGAGTGTTAGAATAATGATCCAGACATAAATGACTGACGACACCAAACAAAATCATCACAGCATGATTGCAAGCCATGATGGGAATTTTGGTTCTTTTTTTTTAAACATTTCACCCCCCCCCCCAAGCAAGGTAAGAAAGCCACCAGGATGCAAGAAGTTACTGAGTGTTAGAGAATATGAGAAAAATTACTGTTATGGCGAGAGGACAATAAAATATGAAGACAAAAGATAACAATTGACATTGCATTTAAATTTTTGAAGATCAAAGCTGACTGTGAAGCAAGAAGATGGAAGAGAGTTCCACAAATGAGAAATGCGATAGAAGAAACTTAACATACAACTTATGGTTACATCTGGCAGCCATTTCAACTGTAAATTGGTGAGACCGTGAAGCCAATCTAATACTGCCCTTAAATTCATAAAGTTTATGTACCATAGAGAAAAGTTCATCAGAGAAATTACCATGAAAATATTTATATAAAAGTAACAGGGAAGTTACGTTATGGTGGTGGGAAAGGGACCGAAGCTGAGAGGCCAGGTCAGGATAAATAATACTGCAGATTCTTCTTTGGATCTTGTCAAGAATCTCTAACTATATAGCAAGAGCACCATTTAAAATGTGGCAGCAATATTTAAAGCAAATACAAATGGTAGACTTATGTCTTCTCCCCCCCCCCCCACCAGCTATGGGTAAATAGCAGGACAGACCGTGTTCTATAGCTTTGGATGGCAACTGGTCTACTTCAGAAAGAAATGGCAACTTATTGCAGGAAAAAATCTGCATTGTCAGTCATATATTGAAAGATACGTGATCGCCTAAGCGTGTATCCTGCATGTCACATAACTGACCACAGGAGGCATGGTGGAGTAATGGATAGTGGCTCGGATTGAGGAATCGGAGAGCTGAGTTCAAATTCCAGTTGAATCCATTACATTCACTTATGTGCCTTGGGAAAGGTATGAATGCTCTTCTTTCCTCCTCCCTTCTCCAGCAGGACTAACTGGGTTCTATAGCCTTGGATGGCAACTAGCCTCTCGCAGAAAGAAATGGCAACCTACTGCGGGGAAAAAAAAATCTGTCTCGTCAGTCACGTGTCAAAAGATACATGATCACCCAAGCGTGTATCACGCATGGCACATAACTGACTTCAGGAGACACAGTGGAGTAATGGATAGCGGCTTGGATTGAAGAATCAGAGAACCAAGTTCAAATTCCAGTCGAATCCATTACATTCACTTACATGTTAATACCCTTGGGAAAGGTATGAATCCTCTTTTTCTCCCCCCACCACCACCCCAGCTACTGGTAAATAACAGGACAGACAGGGTTCTATAGCCTTGGATGGCAACTGGTCTATCGCAGAAAGAAATGGCAATCTACTGCGGGAAAAATATCTGCCTCATCAGTCATGTATTGAAAGATACATGACTGCCTAAACGTGTATCATGTATGCCGCATAACTGAAGATAGATTCTGGTGAGAGAAATTGTCTAGCATGACATAGTGGACGTATTATTTTAGCAGCAGACTTAGCAATTGATTCAATATATTCTTTCTACTCCACATAAGCTGAAAATGTTAGTCCAAGAAGATGCAATGAGTCACTCTCTTGGAGGTTAGCATCAGCCATGCTAATGAAAGGTAAAAAAGTGTTCTCTTAGATGATTGCTTTTAAATTTCAAGTCTAACCTCTTAAAATGTTTCCCTTTAAAGGGGTCATGTTTCAGGAATAAATAAACAGGTCAATCATCAAAATTTGGAATAATTCTAATTAGTCAGTGACTGTTTCACCAGGGAATCAAGTGCCAGCAAGTCTGGCCAACACGTTCCTTACTGATTTTATTTATGCTGTTGTCTAGAGCGTCTTAATACTTCCACTCCCTTAAATTATCATTACTGTTTTATTATAAATCCGCTTGTCTCTCTCTTAGTTAATTAGTTAGCATGACCGTTACACCCTGCCAATACCTCATTAGCAATAATGGACTATTCTGCTTTAATCGTGTGGAAAGATGGAAAAGACATATCGGAGATGCTACAGATGAAGCGGCAACAGTTAGGTGGTTCTATAGAAGGATGCTGGGAATATCACAGATGAACATGTAAGCAAAGAGGCAGTTTTAAGGAAAATGGAAGCAAAAAAAGGACACTTTTGCTTCGGATCAAAAAGAGACAGCTGAAATTTCTGGGACATGAGGAAAGAAGACGTGGAGAATTTGACACTCACAGTGCATACTGAAAGTGAGAGGGGAAACAAGTTTGCATAAATGGATGATAGAACAGAAAGTGGGAAGGGTAGCAAAAAAGACAAACCTCACTTACTAAGAGATAAAATAAACAAGATAGGAAGTTGTGGAGGGGCATGATCGTCCACATCCTCTAGGGACACTGCACATAGAAGAAAAAGATAGCTTATCTGGGATGTATAGTAAGCCTAATCAGTGTCGGCTCATCACTAAAGTTATTCAAGGTGCTGTTTCAGAAAGTTTTTAGCCCTTGTTTTAATGTGTAAAACAAAACAAACATATGAAAATAACATTTATACATAAACTTGATAAAATCCTAAACAAAACAATTATTTTTTTTTTACTTACTTATAAATTATTACAGTTCAAGCTTGGACCATTCATTTAAAAATGAAATCCATTCTTCTTGTTTTACTTTGTGTGAAAAGGTTAATAATTTTTTCCTTGATTCCTCGATGATTGTTGATGAACTTTTTCTCCACAGAGAGCACTGCAAGTGCATTTAACCCTTCGGCATTCCTAGTGCCCCTTAGAAAAGTTTTTATATTTTTCAGTGTTGAAAAGCAGCGTTCCGGCTCTGATGTCGTCATGGGAATTGTCAGGAGGATTTTTATCAGTTTCGTAATTTCACTAAGAACAACATCGAGATTATTTTCCAAGATAAATTTCAGCAGCTCAATCAGTTTGCAATATTCATGCATATCGGATCGACAATAGAATACTTTTAGTTCAGTCTCAAGCTTTTCTTTGTCAATCATGGGATATGCTTCAGTGGTCAGTACTATCTCTTCTGTTGGCAGTTCATTCTTAAATTTAGTGAAGCTTTTCTTGTGGAACAATTTAGCAGCTACTAAGTGTTTTGCGAAAGAATATCTATTCATTATATCAACACATATGCAGTCACACACTTCCTTTGCTTCTGCCATAAGTGCCGTTGAAGGATTCTCACAGTACTTCGAGTTTCTTATTTCTAAAATTGCAATTTTGAAATCTGTTATATATTTATTGATTTTAAATACACTAATTTCTTGAGATTGCATTTGGTTGTAAATTACTTCAACATGAGGCATAATCTGATAAAAAAGCTCTAACCAAAACATGAAATTATTATCATTCAGATATTGTACAATTCCTGTGGCTTCTGTAATGGTTTGATCTGCATTTGATGTCAACTGGATTCCAGTAAGGCAGTTTTTTAAAGATTGCAGATTCTCATACACCCTGTTCACAGTCTGTATATTAAAGTTCCACCTTGTAGAGGACGTATGTGGAATGCTGACGTCCAGATGCTTCTTGAGAATGGATACACGTTGTGGTGATTTTGAGAAGAATGTTGGAATGGCCAAAATATTAGAGAAAAATATTCTTGCGTTCCGTGTACTGCTTGTTGCGTTTCTCATTATTAAATTAAGCTAATGCGCATGACAGTGAATGAAATGTGCACTACTATAAACTTTATTTTTACTTGAACTCCTCCTATTTTACATTTCATAACATTTGCGCCATCAAATGTCTGAGCTATCAGCTTTTGTTCATTTCCCTGAAGGATTATGTCTAATTGTTCTAGAATACGTTTTGATATGCCGTCTTCAGTTTGATATTCCGGAATACAGAATCGCCAAAAATGCTCGAATATTTCCTCATTCAACACATACCGTAGAACAATGACCATTTGAGTATGCTCTGAAACATCTGTTACGTCATCAGCCATGATGGCTACAAACGAAGATTCCCTAATTTCTGTCCTTATCTCCTCATGGTATATTTGTAGCAGGCAATCAAGTATCTCATTCAGAATGGTCTTAGAAACACCTTTGAAAACAGTACTGGTTTCTAAGTGATTCTTCAAATCTGGATCTAATTGAGATGCAAAATTTATTAATCCTCTAAATATCCCTGGATATACTGAATCGTCTTTTTCATCATGTCCCCATAAAGGAGTTTCAAAGTTTCCACAAAATAAAATACAGTCTATTATTTTGGATAAAATTTCACGGTTCTTTTTAACCTTCATGTTATGCTCGTTGATTGAAAGTCTGTATGCCTTACTAAGTTTCTGCTTAATGTTTACGCTTCCTAAAAAAGTGACAGTGAGACCACGTTTTCAATATGCTTCTCTGACTTCTCATGTTTTTCAGTTTTTTCTTTCATTTTGTTTATATTTCTAAAACCGTCTTTTGTCCACGTCCCATCACCTCCAAACAGCAAACACGGGAAGCAATACAATGCATTTTTCATTTTACAGCCGCAGAGCCAACTTTTCCGTTGGTACCATTCGGAGTTAAAGCTACGAATATACCTCTTGTTGTTGCTTATTCCCGGTTGAGATATTTGAATGTCAGGTGTTGAACGGCCTCTTTTCTTGACTGTAATTTTCTCGTGGGGTGACAACTGTGCAAACTTAAGCTGTTGAAGTTCACTTACTGTCACACAAATTATTTCTTGGGGATTCAAGGAGGTCATGTTTAAATAATTAAAATCTTCTGCACAATAAAAACAATGAACTAAATAGAATAGTCGGAAACATGACAGTCATCTACAGTTTATCACATTCAATAATATGGTATATGGTTTTTAAACACAACACAAGCTGAGTTAAAAATAAACACTACTCGACACTCGGACAACAGAGTCGGCACTGCGTGAGCGACAGTGCTCTCTCTCTCTCTCTCTCTCTCTCTCTCTCTCTCTCTCTCTCTCTCTCTCTAACCACTGTTCAGTTTCTCAAAGACGTGCGCGCATGCGCACAACAGCTAAACACCGCATGACTGGAACTGTGAATCACACAGTTCCATACAATGATTTTTTAAAATTTTTTTATGAACATGGATATGACTACTACTGACATTTAAGCTTAAGGATTATATAATGTACAAGTATAAAGAAAGAATTAAACAAAAAAAAATCATTATATTGAATGTTATCAATAATATCGAGTATAAAAATAAATAGGGGGTGCTTAATATACACGAGCCACCACCACCGAGCCTTCACTGCTCAGATTCTTCAGTTTCAGATTGGAAACACACAATAACAAAAAATATGATTCTTTAGCAAATCGACTACTAAAAAAAAAAAAAAACTCCTTTTTAACATCTCTTGTTATATAATTTCAAAGCGGAATATTTTCAAAGATTTTTTTTTGAATGGTGAAATTTTACAGCAAAAAATATCCACATTTTTTAATCAATTCCAAGAATTTAAAAACATTAGCTTTAAAAATTTAATTTCTCCTTTTTAAAAAATTGTACAAATTAAAAAAAAAAAAGAAAGTAAAATTAAGGCGGCTTCTAGGTTTTTTTAAGAAAAAAAAACAAACTTACCGTTCAAATTTATCGCCTGATCAACTTTTGTCGATACAAAAGGGTTTGATCATCGAAGAAAATTTACAAAAATTCAAAACATTCACTGAAATTGTTAGTGTTAAAACGTAAATAATGTCTTCTTTCTCGAAGTAAAAAAAAAGGATTTAAAAATTAAAAAAAAAATGTTAAGAAAGAAACAAGGGAGATAATCGATATTAGTTACTTCCGAAAAAACTGCTTTGAAAAAGGAGGCAATTGTTAAGTTTAGCATTTCAAACACTACTAATCTATTCATGTTATTTATCATTTTTTTAAAAAAAAACTATTCATATTCGGAGCCTTCAGAAGAGCATTCTGTGTTTTGTCATGGATAAATCATTTGAAGCAGTAAAAAACGTGAAATATAAAACGAAAATAATTTGAAAAAGGTATGAAACCAAAATAAAAAAAAAATTTTGCCAGCCAGAAATTACCCAAAGAAGGAATTGTGTCAAGAAGGGAAAAGGATGACATTTTTTCCCTGTTTCTCTGAGCTTATTTGACGGAAATATCACTGCCAATGTAAAAATGGAAATTTATATACACAAAAAAAAAAAGCCATAATTTGTCGTCTTCGCAGAAATTGAATTTTATATTTCAGGTTTTACTTATGGAAAGAAATAAAAAAACAACATAAATAGTTGAAATAAAATTACATTAGATTTCGGACGCTATTTTTCGATTTATTTAGGTAGGACGTATAACTTTTCAAATCGAAAGGGGAGCTTAGAATATGAATCTTGTTGAAAAAAAAATTTATGAAAAATTTAAGGGAGATAATTCAGTCTTTGTTTTGCAGATTGATTTAAAATTCATTTTTTTACGGATTACCAACTTTTTGCGGGTTATTTAAAACCAGAAAGTATTTTAGATTGAAATAATTTTTTTCGTGGGGTGGGGAGATAATAATTGTTTTTGGTGATACAAGTCTTACTCATTAACCCATAGCTGGGGGAAGAAGAGGTGGATTCATACCTTTCTTAAGTCTATTTACATAAGTGAATAAGCGAACCCAACAGGAATTGGAACTCGGTTCTCCAATTAACAATTTTAAGCCATTATCCTTTACACCCCCCCCCCGCATCCAAGCTTACAGCACCTGGTATTCAGAAGTGGTCACCTATGTAAGTACTGACCAGGCTCAATCATACTTAACTTTGGTGCTTGTACAGGAACCAGTCTTTCAACGTGGTGTGGTTGTAAGCCCTAAACTTAATATCTGTACATTGGTTAGAACTTGATCTACAAATACAAATAAAAATACTTATAACTTTTGATTGAAACAAATAGAAACCGACATGAGTCTCTGGCACAACTTGTTACATATTTTATTTTTAGTAATTAAAAAAGAAATAATTTCATTTTTATGATTTATAGTCCATTATATCAATATTCAAAATAGAATATAAAAAAAAAAATGTAAAAATAATTTTCACAGGATTAAGTAATGCCTATGACTTCAAGCATTTTTTTTAGTGGATATCCGTATTTGAAATAGACGCTCCATTTTCATTTTAAACAGTGTGTATTACATCTATATGTGCTGGGCTGTTTGCTTTCTGAATCAAATGATGGTTTCTCCTACAAAAGTGGACACAGGTTTGTACTCTGCTAGAGAGCACCTTTTTTATTAAGATTTTTCAAGTGTGCAGGTTAAAAGATGTAATACATTTTTATATACACAAGATATTTTCCAGGACCAAAAGGCTTTAACTTACGAAAGACCTATGTGTGATGCAGTAATGCACCTCCACACCTGGAGGATAGTTATATCTAGATAGCCATAATATTTAAATAGATAACTATTATATTTAGATAGCTGTTATATTTAGATAGTTGTTATTTAGTTACCCATTATATTTAGATAGATGGCTGTTATATTTAGTTAGATAACCATTAGATTTACATAGCTGTTATATTTTGATAGCCATTATATCTACATAAATATCTTATATTTCAATAGAGAGCTGTTATATTTAGATAAACGTCATATTCAGATAGGTAGCCACTATATTTACATAGCTGTTAAATTTAAATAGCTGTTTAGTTAGCTGTTATATTTAGATAATGGTTATGTAGATATAACAGCTGTTATATTTAGATAGCCATTATATTTTGCTAGATAGCTGTTATATTTAGATATGATATTTATATAGCCATTATATTTTGGTAAATAGATGTTATATTTTGGTAGAGAGCTGTAATATTTAGATAGCCATTATGTTTAGGTAGCTGTTATATTTGCATAGGTAGCCATTATATTTAGATTGAAATACTTTATTCAAACTTTTTTAAATTTCAAAACTTTTTAATGCTTCATTAAAATGAAATAGAACAGACACAAGAAAAATATGAAACATTAATGCTAAACTGAACCACACCTAGAGGATAGCTGTTCAATTTTGATAGCATATTTTATTTAGATAGATAGATAGATAGATAGATAGATAGATAGCTAGCTAGATAGCTAGCTATTATACTTAGATAGCAATTATATTTAGGTACTACTAAGGCAGGATGTGACACAAGGCCGTTTTAATGTGGGGAGTGCCATACACAAGGACAAAAATTGTTTTGACCAGTCAAGCTGGTATCAGTATTACACCAACCTCTTCTCCCTTCCTGCAAAGAGAAAGGTACTGATGCAAGGTTTGCAGGGATCCACAACTTCCTCAATCTAAAATAAGGAAAATATAGCTCCACTTACAGCACGAGAAATAACCACACCTCAGAAAATCCTCATTGGCTAGGGTTAAAACTCCTGTACCATTATAGTTAGGTAGCCATTATATTAGTTTTTATATTTAGACTTAAATACTTTATTAAAACATTTTTAAATATGTTTTATTAAAAATAGAACAGACACAAGAATATAAAAAAAATCTTAATAATTTCTTGTCGGACATAAAAGTAGAACAATATGTCTGTAGCCTAGCTGGATTTTAATCTATAATTAATTATAATCTATTAATAATCACCACTGAAAATAAGTGCATTGACAAGATCAGATTATGCTAAAAAAAATAAATATGAATTTAAATTTAAAAAAAAAATGCTTATTTATGGAAAAGTAGAATTGTAGATAAGGGGAGATCACTTTCCCCATAAATTTTTTTTTTAATGACATGCCTTTTCAGGATTTAGGCTGTCATGACTCTCCACAATTTCCTTTTCTATATTATCTTTGAACTGCCATGACTTCTTGGTAAATATAGTGGAGGGGTTTCCCGTTATCTTTGCTATGGTTTTTAAGTCAGAGTAATTCTTAATAATTCACTGGTTGGTCTGTTTTTTGTACATTGATATCAATACAGCTTCAACCTTGGTATTTGTAAATAAAGAAGTATGTAGCAATAACTCTTTAAAAATTCATGGATCGATTTGACATTTTTTCGATATTATGAACAGGAACCACCACCTTCTAAAAATGATAAAAATAAATACTTTTCAGTTCTGCCAATTGTTGCGCCTTGATGACTAACAATTTTTTTTTGTAATCATTTCACTCCAAGCAAGGTAAAGGCATATAAACACAAGGGGTTACTGAGTGTGAGAGAATATGGAAAAAAATCACTATTAAGGAAAGAGGACAATAAAAGAAGAGGAATTAAGAAGACAGAAGATAAGGATTGGCATTGTATTTAAATTTTTGAAGATCAAAGTTGATGACAAAGCAAGCTGGAAGAGAGTTCTATCAGCGAGAAGTGTGAGAAAAGAAATTGTTAGCATAGAATTTATGGTTACATCTAGCCTTTTAATGCTAAAATGATGAGACCTCACTGCCAATCTAATATTGGACTTAAATTCATTAAGTTTAGGTACCACAAGTACCAATAAATGCTAATTTTCAAGAAAATATTCCCCCAAAAAGTTTTCCTTATTTTTTTACAAATTAACCTATTTAAATAGTTTCAAGATTTATGGTGTAAAAAGAAGATTCTAAATTGTAATGAATTTGAAGATTTATATTAATTTTTGTAGGTAGTGTCAGAGGTGAAGTAGTCCATTTTGAATGTTTCCCCATCATATTAACTTCAGAAATGGAAGATTGTTTTAAACAGTAAAATAAATTTCTTCAAGAATTTTTCATCTTCAGAAATAAAATTTTTGTACTTGTAAAAAAAATGGTATGTCAGAAGGACAGTTATTTCTTTGGCACCGCTATTACTGTATACACTTTTGGCTCCCTCAGCATTGTTTATTTCCAAGATTATAAAAAAAAATCTGACCCAAATACAATGTGATATTTATTATTTACCATTTTATAAAGAAATAATTTTGAAAAGGAATCTTTTTATTCAAAAATTCATTAAAAAATTACAATGTTATCAAAATATGTAAAGTTTACATATTTTGATAATAAAAGCAATTAAAAGCTTTTCTAATTAAATAATGTCATAGTTTTATTGCATTTCTATTTTATAATTCAGAGCAGATTTTTCAATTTGAAAAAAAAAAAAATGATTTACTTTCTCCAAGGAATCCTGCTTTAGACTAATAAAATAAATTTTGAGATTGAAATTTAATTTCTCGAAATTTCATATGAAATTAAGTGTGGGTGGGGGTAATCTATGTAAAAAAATATTTTTTACTAATATTTTCTAAAAAAAATTTCAATAATAATTTCATTCATTTGTGAATAAGTCCTGAAAGTTTGATTAAAATCCGACAATTATTTGATTTTTACAATAATTTTCAAATCAATGTTTTTCACCTGAAATAAAAGGTGCTGAAACACCAATTATAAATATTACATAGAACGCTGACATAAAAAAAAAGATTTTTAACCCAAATTTTGAACATCCTAGAAAGGATTAAAAAATTTAATAAAATAATTAAAAAAAATACTTTGGTCTTTCCTCTTAATAATAACAAACATTTTGATGATAAAACTTTGTTTTTATTAAGTTTGGGACCTTTTTTCATCATGCTATGCTGTTTTTTTTTTGTTTTTTTTTCCAGTGACAAAATGCAGATACCTAATGTAAACCAACTACAAGGAAATTTTTATTATTTACCTTTTTTTAAATAACTAAAAAAAAAGATTTTTTTAATTCATACTTTTATAAAAATATCAGCAAATTATAAAACAAGAAAATTTAAATAAACATCTATTTCAATTTTTAAAACAATAAACATTGCTGTGGGGGTCAAAAGTGCATACAGTAATCGCAGTGTCAAGGAAATAACTGTAATTTTGACACACACCATTTTCTGTGGGCACAAAAGTTTTATTGTACATAAAAAATAAAATTCTCCAAGCATTTTACTTTCAGAAATAAAATGTATTATACAGTGTGTGTCCTGGACACATCGAAAATCTCATTAACTACGTTTTTTTACCTCCACAGATTAAACAGTTTTGTTGAAAGAAGAAAGAACTGACTCCTTTTTCTGAGGAATGCTAAAGGAGAAGGTGTACTCAATGAAAACACAGATGCAACACACTTGATTGAATGCATAAAGAGTGAAGAAAGAACTGACTTCTTTTTCTGAGGTATGCTAAAGGAGAAGGTGTACTCAATGAAAATCACAGATGCAACACACTTGACTGAATGCATAAGGAGTGAATGTTCTAAAATTGATGGCAATGTAAATTCATTGCATTATGTGAATCTTGCAAAGCGCATCAAACTTTTACATCACAAATGATGGAAATCATATTGAAGATGTTATTTGTTAATATTCCAATTCAATAAAATTTTGGTATCTGTCTATATTTCTGAGATGAGGCATTATGTACACTATTTACATTATTCGGACTATTGTCCTCATCCTTGTCGCCATATTTATTACAACATTTCGGCTGTTGTACACTCCGGCCTTCTTCAGGTGGTTGGAATGTCAAACTGAACCCTTTATTTTGCTCACTGGGGTAGACAGTTCTAGTTCCATGTGCCATGTCTAATGGATGTCAGCTATCAGTTAACTCCTGTTAATTCCCCTCTCCAAGTTCTCCACCCCCTTAACTAGGTATTGAATACACACTCTTTGGGTCCTGTCACTGGATCTAACTAATGCCTTTATCCACTGTGCCATGTGTCCTTGAGGACATCTGTGTATGAATTTCTGGGTATTATAAACCTAATGTCTTCAGTAACCATTTTTTACCAGTGCAACTTTTTACTGTTATACCAGAGCTCATATTACAATGTTTGTTGCTATTATTGCTTTTCTCTGGCACTCCTTATTACTGGTTCCCATATTGTATTCATTTCTATGCTTGGTTGGCTCAATAAAATTTTGTTGAAAATTTAATTTCTTGAAAATATGTATTTTTACCTGTGTCCAGACTTTAGGGACAGCCTGTAGAATAGACTGACCAAGTTCCATAATTGTTCCTTTCTTGTATTTGCTGTATGAGGCTTTGTGTTGTCATGGGGGAAAACAACATTTTTCCTATTTATGTGTCCAGACTTTAGGGACACTCTGTACATTAAAATCTTCAGTTGGATGTTTTTCTTAAAAAATGACGCCATATACATGAGAAAAGCATTTTAACTTCAGAAAAGGGGGGTTGAACACATACTCAAGAATTTTATGTTCAGGAATAAATGGTTGACTTATACATATATTAAGACAATATATTAATTAAATTCTATGAAAATTGAATTAATAGTATTAAAGTTTGTTTTTTTTATTTTCAGAAAAAAATGGCTATTTAATCACATTATATAAAACACGGGTTTATTCCAAACCTTGTCATTTCTATCGAAGAAACCTCCTGGTTGACTTCCTCCACTTTCTATCTCTGGCCATACTGGGCCATGGTCTTGGGTCAGATCATCTCACCATCTTGACTTTGGCCACCCTCTAGTCAGGACCGGCTCAACTTGGGCAGTTGCCTGGGGTGCCATCACGGTCGAGGGCGCCATCATACCGCTATGTCATGTGTTTGGGATTTTCCAAAACTAAAGCTTATAAAAACATACTTGTGGTTGTCCATGATTTATGACAGATTAAATTCTCCGACTATTTTGTCAATAGAAAATGATCTTGTAAAGAAGACTGGTGTAGAAAATGTCATGAGAAGATTTGAAGATATAAAAATTGGAAAAAATGTTTTAGGTTGGATAGTAAATGTTTTCTTTAGCTCCCATTGTATATTGTGATAAATTTGTGATGTAATGGAATAACCAGTCACCCCTATGAATGATTACACTATAGGTACTAAGTACCTATAAAGTCAACTGTCTACAAGAGACTGGAGGAAGAGTGAGAGCGAGAAGACGCAAGCATGTCCGACCTTTCCAATTAGTGGCACTCACTACTAGTTTCACCTGTGTGTATATCTGTACTGTATTTCCTATTGTACTGGTTGTGTACAATAAACCTTTCTTCTTTTATCCACTTGGTGTTAAATATTTATTCCCTGAGCATGGAATATAACAATTTGTTAGTCTACATTTTCAGTTTTTCTTGTGAAAATTAAAAAAATATATATATACTTGTACTTGTGCTGAAATTCAGCTTGCTTGGGGTGCCAGCAACCCTAGGGCTGTCAATTCCTCTAGTTCTTTTCCACTGTTCTGGGGTCCACCTGTTGTCTGTGAGACGAGAGACGTGGCCATCTCATCTGTGTTTGTCCTTCTTGATGGCTTTGATTATGTCCTTCACTCCAGTCTGCTGTCGATTCCAGGTGTTGCTTGTCCTCTCATGTAAGGTGATGCCGAGCATGATTTGCACCATTTTATGTTGGGCCACTGGAAGCGTGTCTGCAAGTTTATTACTTCAAACATTATTATTGTGCAGTGATTTCAAAAGTGGGTGGTACCGACCCCTGGAGGTGGTGGAAAGATCCATGGGGGTGCAGTGAGAAAAAAGTCTGTAGCCAGAGGGTGGCAGTGACACATCTGAACCATAACATACACCACACACACACACACATTTTATCTAGAGTGTATCTTGTCTCCACTTTACAGTGTATCCCATTGATATAACAGTCCCACAGTGTAAAAAAAAAACAACTTTTTTTTTATCTTTGGTCGGTAAACGCTATTTCGTAATTGCTTCTGTCTAGAATTGCAAAGGAAATGATTCTTATTCTCTTCAAACTTTGCTTTTGTGACCAGTGGAATTTGTTTGTAGAGATTTACTTGACCAACTGAGTCAGGTTGTGACACAAGGTCAGTTTTTAACATGGGTACCCGAGTGTGTTCACTCGAGCTGCTAGTCCAAGCTGGTCAGAGCTGGTCTAAGCTTGTCCAAGCTGGTCAGAGCCGGCCCAAGCTAGTTGTAGCCATGATACCACCAGCATAGGGATGGATAACTACACCAGGTAAGTATAGTGATTTTCCAAGCGTAGCTTGGATGTGGCACAAGGCCGAAAGTAAGGGGCACCCAATGAGTATTGAACTCACTACTCAGCAATAATTATTCTAGTGAGACTAACTATTACACCACCTCGAGATCCCCTTGGAATTTGTTTGTATACAAGTTGTAGGTCAGAGAAAGCGTCAGTGATTTTCAAACTTTTCCCCTGTCAAGATGGGCTTTACTTCTGCCACAATGTGACCAGTCTGTATCCCCTGTAACCCCAGCGAGTGGCACCTTTTCATCAACAGCTCATCCAGGAGGCTCAAAGCCATGCTGCTTCATAATGGTAACATGTATCTGTCTCTTTTCCTGGCTCATGTACTGCAGCTTGAAGAGCAATACAGCAGTGTTAAGATCTTGCTACATGCCTTGAAATATGAAAATACAACACCAAACTTCCATGTTATTTTTGCCTTTGGGACAGCAGGAACAACACGACACACTACCACAGGTAGGACTTGCCACAGCGGACGAAGTTCAGTGTGAGGAGGAACAATGTCAAATGTGCACCACTGTTGGACCTCCAGAAAGTATTGTTCCCTTCACTGCCCTTAAAATTGGGTCTCATGAAACAATTTGTCATGGCTCTAGATAAGGAGTCTGCAGTCTTCACGTACCTTCAAGACTTCTTCCTTAAGCTATCTGTGGTAAAAGTCAAAGCTGGTACCTTCATCGGGCCACAAACAAAGAAGATCATAGAGCGTAAGGAATTGCCCAAGAAGCTCACTAGGATGGAGAAAGCAGTGTGGGACAGTTTTATCACAGTGGTTCAGGGTTTCCTGGAGAATCACCAGGCCGAAAACTATGTGGACCTTGTTGAGACCCTGGTGAAGAACTACAGCAAAATGGGCTGCAGGATGTCTCTCAGTCAAAATCATTGATGTCCACAGGAGCAAGGTGAGCACCTGAACCAGGAATACTGAACTTTGAATGCCACTACCAAGGATCGTATAATGAAAACATGATGGAGGACTATATTTGGGGCCTGATTCAATAAAGTAATTTACACTATAAGCATAAATTACACAAAACTACTAACTTCTAAATTTTTTTGGGGGGGGGTCTTGTGGGGGGGATGCTCGTATGTTTGGGTAAATATTTATTCACATTATGTTGTGGGAATCAATACTTTGGATAAAAAATAATTACAAACTTCTGGAAAATTTATGCTACAAACAATATTGATGGACTCAATGGGAGTCCAGATAAAAAAAAATGAAACATAAAACAATAACTGTCTATATTTCTGAGATCAAAGACAAAGAACACCATTGGAAAATTTGTAAACTTAAGGAATCAGCACATATGCTAGGGCCACAAAAATCTTCTGAGCCGACCAAGCATAGAAATGAAGAGAATGTGGGAACTAGTAATAAGGAGTGCCAGAGAAAAGTGATAACAACAACAAAAATTGCAATATGAGCTCTGGTAAAAAAAAAGCAATGATAACAGCAAAAAAATGCAATATGCGCACGGGTAAAAAAAATGGTTGCTGAGACATTAGGTCTATAATACCCAGAAATTCATACACAGATGCCCTCAAGGACACATAGCACAGTGGATAAAGGCATTGGTTAGATCCAGTGATAGGACCTAAAGAGTGTGAGTTCAATACTCGGTTAAAGCAGTGGAGAAATTGGAGATGGGAATTAACAGGCGATAAATATGGCACATCTACTCCAGTGAGAGAAATAAAGGGTTCAGTTCGACATTCCAACCACCTGAAGAAGGCCGGAGCGTACAAATATGGCGACAAAGATGAGGACAATAGTCCGAATAATGTACATAAAACAATAAATATAAAACAAATGAGAATTCATGTATTAACAAAAACAAATTACATGTGACAAGAAACTAGCTATAATACTGATTTGTGTGTCTGTGTGTGTGCGTAACGTGTGTGTGTGAGAACACAAAAGTCAAGATGAACGTCCACTTTACTGACGTACGAACTACATCTTATAGTTTAAAAGCTGTAAAAGAGACTAGAGAGAGAAATGTATGCCTCTTTATAGGCTTAAGGAGCCCCCCCCCCCACTGCGACATCTTTTTAGCAATGTCAAGTGGGATAATAGAAACACACAGTCTCTCTTCTTGTGGCATCCCTAGAGTAAATAAATGCTGCTTTTGAATCATATGTCGTTTTGTTTCTATTTTGCGCGAAAGAAAATGTTCACATTCGCCTGTTATCCCAATGGGAATAGGCCAGTTTCAGAAATATCAATAGCCTGGTTATAAAAGCTAAATTTGAAGAAAATAGCCATTTTTTTTTTCATACTTTCTAGGCGTAAGCAAATGAGAAAAAATAAAAAAAATAATTGCTACCCAAGGACAAAAATTGTGTTAAACAGTACTCTAAATACTAAAATACTCATTTGACATGCAATATGATCAAGGTTGTATCTAAAAAGTTGGGGAGGGGGGCGTTAGGGTTGTATTTTGGTATGTAAGGGGGTAGCAAACCCCAAAAGTTTGGAAACAGTGTTCTTATGGGAAATACTAAAATATTCGAATATGCAATATTATCACCAAAGTTGTGCCTATACATTTGGGGGGTGGGGTTAAGGCTGTATTTTGGTGTGTAAGGGGGTAGCAATCCTTAAAAGTTTCGAAACCACTGTTAATAGGGGATACTTTGTTTTTGAAATAGGCGCCCCGTTTTTTATTTCTTAAACTTTGGATTACTTCTATCAGCCCGTGCAACACAATCAAAACAATTTTAGCAAAGAAAATGCGTTTCCTGGCATTAATTCTTTCGATAAAACACAAGTATCAATATCTATCATTAACATGTACATTAAATTAACATTTCATATTATAAATAATTTTACTGTATAGATTCTGTGGCATGTAGTAAAGGTTAGTCTGGTTGACTTATTTCTCATCATCATCCTTTGACCACCCTATGGTTGGTCGGAACTCCATTGACAATACCTGTTCGGTCCAGTAGCGGCTGGTAAACTGTAATCGTTTTTGTTTGAGCTTAAAAGAGGTTAGTCTCAGTTGTATGTAAATTGTGTTAAACACTGCATAGGACTCAGTCCCTTTCCATACTCTTCGGTCCTGAATTGCTGTCCCCAGATCCCCAATGTCCAACCCTGAGTCCCGAGCTATGGTGTCTGGAAAAGTCAATTTTTTTGCGAGAAGATACCTTCAGAAGGATGAGACAATTTCCCTGTCTGCTCGGTGGCAGTGGTTGGTAAGCTGTAATCGTTTTTGTTTGAGCTTAAAAGAGGTTAGTCTCACTTCTCTGTAAATCGTGTTAAGCATTGCATGGAACTCTATTGACAATACCTTTCTACAGTGTTCGGTCCAGCATTGCTGTCCCCAGACCCCCAATGTCCAACCCAGAGTCCCAAGCTAGGGTGTCTGGGAAAGTCAATTTTCAGGAGAAGACACTCCCAGAAGGATGCCATATGAGTAAGGATGAAACGATTTCCCTGTCTGCTCCGTGGCAGTGGTTGGTAAACTGTAATTGTTTTTGTTTCAGCTTAAAAGAGTTTAGTCTCAGTTCTCTGTATACTGTATTAAGCGTTGCACGGGATCTCCAACTGACGTTCTGGATTTTTCTAAGTAGATTTGTATATGTCCCATCTAGTTGTCTTTCCAGACAAGCAGATAATGTCCAATTTTCTAATTCATACAGTAGGACTTATCATTAGTGAAGCTTTGCCCTCACTGGGTACCACATATAACATTTTTGGTTTAGTTTATTTAATGGCATATCAACTCCTTATGGGTCATTTAATGCTGAAATTTAGTTTTCTTGGGAGCGTTGGTAATTGTTTTTTGCTATTTTAAAATCTATTGCTGGAATTTTTACTATAAAAATGGGGTTTTATAGTTTCATAGTGTTTTAACCCCAGTTTGGGGGTTCACTATTTGACCAAAGCTGGGACTCTAACAGGTGATACCACCCGAGGGCAAGGTGGACCTGGGAACAACAGCAATTAAGATGTGGTTCCAAGCTCCTTAAAAACTTCCAATCTCCCGATTGCAGCTGGATGTACCGTTGACACAGTTAGCTCCTCTTCAGTCCCTTAATCCTTCAACAGGGGTCTCTCTCCCCTGGCTGACCCCTTCGTCTCTCTCTCTTTTTCCGACTCAGGCCTTGGGCCGCCACGGCGCGCGGAGGTGAAGTAAATCTCTCTTTTCAACTAACCCCAATATGTGACCTCTCACAGATTCAGCGTTTCCCAAATTCTGGGAACACACTAAGAACAATACACGTGCGTATGAACGCTCACAACACACACTATGTAACTGTTCATGTCTTTGTGTATCTTGTTATTAATATATATTTGTTTACATATATCGGTCTTGTTTGTTTTCTTTGGACTTAAAAGTCCAACCTTCTCATGTAGCTGGACCGGCTAGCAGGAAATTTTAACCTTCTGATATCTCTTCACGTCTTCACCCCACGGTCCGCTACACCGTATTTGACAGCATATAAGACACATAGGTGTATAAGACGCACCACAATTTCAGCAGGGCAAATAAAAAATTTTTTTTTTTAAATTAGTAAAATTATTAGTAAATGGTACAGCCTAGGCTATATTTATGAGGTATTATTTTGATTAAACAAACCATGATTACAATTAAAAAAAATAAAGAACAGGAGCCTATAAAAAATTTATTATATCCAAAGGTAAGAAAACAAAATAAAAATGAAGCAATTATTACAATTGAGCAAAACAGTACAGTTACCATTAAAATTTTATTCATCTTCAAATCCATAAAATTCGTCGTCTTCGTTAACAAAACTCTGAGACTCATTTTCAGTGCTACTATCATTGTCGTTAAATAATGCGTCATCTTCCATTGGGAGCATTGCTAATGCCACACTTTTTAAAAAGATTTCTCAACTATCGCAAATTTTAAACCTACATATGACATATAAGAAGCAGGGTAATTTTAAAAGATATTTTTAGTAAAAAAAAAGTGCGTCTTATATGCCGACAAATATGGTAGTTTATTATCCAGCATGCATAAAATTTTGGCTTAAAATGCTCCAACAATCTAACCTAATTTGATTGTAGCAAAAATATCGCCAATGACTTTATTATAAAATTGCATTGTAAATAGAAATTATAAGAAAATAGCGTAAATATAGAAATGCATTGAGAATATAAAAAAATACAGGGATTGTCAGTGGTTAGGAATTAATGAAAACATTACATTCCTATTGATTTTACTACTGGAAAGAATTGCTAATAATTTTACTATAGTTAATGATTTGATTATTTCACCCATGCTTTGAATATTGCTGCCACATATGGTTCAGTGCCCCTGCTATTAAACTTGAGCTCCTTGATAAAATCCCAAAAAGAATCAGCAATATTATTGAGCCTCATCTGGTGGCTCGGCTTCAATCACTTTTCCACCGCCATAAGGTTGCCTCTCTGTATCTTTTCTATATGTACTTTCATGGTAATTGTTCAGATAAGCTCTTCGGTATGGTATATTTTTGTAAATATTTTTTAGGGTTTAAATTTTTATCCCCCCCCCCAGACAATGAATTGTACATATGGGGACTAGTAAGGACTTTCATAGACATTGTGGTATTATGGTGGATGCAGTAAGAATGGTAAATAGGAATGCGTTGTTTTGGTGTAAGGAATACTGTTGTATGATTGGGTCCGTGTTTGTGGTTAGCTAAGTTTAACGTTAAGACAGAAGAAGACCATCGTTTCCCCATTCCCCCCTTTGGCCTTGTGCTGCATTTTGTATAAAAATACAAATAAATATCGCTCTTTGTTATAGTACATAGACCTTTTGAATTTAAGCGCAGTACTAGACTGGTGTTGAGATCTCATCAATTTACAGTTGAGCTGGCTAGATGCAACCGTAAATTCTATGCTAACAGTTTCTTTTCTGGCACTTCTCGCTTGTGGAACTCCCTTCCGGCTCCAGCCCACTTTAATCTGCAAAAATTTAAATGCAATGTCAATCGCTATCTATTGTCCGCCTGATTACTCTTTCCACTCATTATTAATACTTCTGTTCCTAATTCTTTCGCACTCTGTAAACCACTTGTGTCTTAGTGGCTTTATTGCCTTGCATAAGGTGATACCGTTTTAAAAAAACAAAACAAAACTAAAACATTGAGAATCAATAGCTATGAAATAAATTGGTTTAGAAATGAATGGCATGTTAAGGAAAGTAAATCAAGTGAAATGAAGAAATTAATTAATTAATAACTTAATTTTTTTAATGTTTTTTTTTTAAAGATTTTTTTATTTGCAGGGGTGGCGGCTACTGAATTTAGTGAAAGAAATTTCCCAAAGTGAAAAGCGCGATTCACTTTATTTAAAATAGATACCGAAGAATTAATTAATTTTTAGTTAGTTGAAAATTTGAAATTGTCTGGACAATTTTCAAGTCTACCGCGAAATTTTTCTTCCCGCATCGGCTTAACTTGAATTATTCTTATTGATTACCTCCCTTTTGTCGTTGGACTGGAAGCCGCCAACGCTCGCCGATGACCGAGAGGAGGATGGTGTAAAAACAAAAAAAAATGAATAATCGAAGCTTTCAGGAACAAAATATTTGACTGAAATATCAATTTTCTTTTATCTTCGAAATATTTTGGTCACTTCGAAGCGACAGAAAGCAAAAAGAAAAAAGAAAAAAAGAAGAAATCCGACGACTGTGAGTGCATTTTTCCCCCTTGTCAACAATTATACATTGTTTAGTGAATACATTTTTAGTTTTAAATTTATTGCTGTTTATTTAAAGTTTCATTAAGAATTATTTGCATTAATACAGTTTTATTTGAATGGATGACATTATTTAAAGTATTTTATTTCTGTTAATCGTTTTAGCATTTCGCATCCGTTTCTCTCGCATGCGACTATAACTGAACAAAACATTTTTACAATGTACGGATGTCCAGCGCAGACATAAAAATCATATTCATAGCCTTTTCCTTCCGACAGTTTCAGTTAGAAAATTATAGATAGAAAGAAATGAATATAATTAATTCGGAACATACAATTTCTGACTATCAGCATGAAAGAACATGCAATAATGTAGTCGTTCCGTTCCACAATGTGTGAATAATATCTACGACCCCTTCAAAAATCAGGTGTTTGGACATTTGGTCCGATTTGTGAAGTAAATCTGGTGAGAGCACTGCATCGTGCATATGTGTATATATTTTGTTTAAAACTTACTACATTTTCTATGGAAAAGAGAGATAGCATATATTGTGGACAAAGGAATCAGTAGTGCATGGTGACTGCCAGTTTCACATTTAAATGCAATATTTAGACCAAGTGCCATTCCATGAGCAGGCTACCTCATGGTCTTTTAAGAGTTCGTTTTATTTATAATAATACTTAAGTTATAATTGCTCTATTTTTGACATAGAGCTTTCCAAATGGCTATAAATCCAGGGAGAGCTCTATGTCAAAAACAGAGCAATAATAATTATTATTATAAAGAAATAGATCTTTTAAAAGACCATGAGGTGATATTTATTTTGTTATGGTCGGAAAATTTGACTTCAACTCTTCAGACCATGCTGGGGTTGAATTTTCTGACATTAATGAAATAAATATCATCTCATGGTCTTTTAAGAGTTTGTTTTCTTTATAATAATAATAATGATTATATATATATATATATATATATATATATATATATATATATATATGAACACAAAACAGACACCGTCCTGGGTATGACGATAAACTACATCCACATCCTGGGAAAGACAATAAATAATGTCCAACAGCAAGGCCTCTGATCAGGAGGTTTTGAGGAGTGTGGAACCACTTTTTAATTGCTGGGGTGGTAGCACCTGTTAGGGGTCCCAGCTATGGGCAAATAGTTAACCCCCAAAACTGGCGTCAAAATATTATGAAAGTGTAAAAATAGGTTTTAATACCAGAAATACTTTGTAAAAATAAAAATTACCACCAATACATTTTTGAAAAAAAAAATATTACCAGCAATACATTTTTGAAAAAAAAAAATATTACCAGCAATACATTTTTGAAAAAAAAATATTACCAGCAATACATTTTTGAAAAAAAAAATATTACCACCAATACATTTTTGAAAAAAAAAAATATTACCAGCAATACATTTTTGAAAAAAAAATATTACCAGCAATACATTTTTGAAAAAAAAAATATTACCAGCAATACATTTTTGAAAAAAAAAATATTACCAGCAATACATTTTTGAAAAAAAAATATTACCACCAATACATTTTTGAAAAAAATATATTACCAGCAATACATTTTTGAAAAAAAAATATTACCAGCAATACATTTTTGAAAAAAAAAATATTACCAGCAATACATTTTTAAAGAAAAAATGTTACCGGAAATAGATTTTTGGATGAAAAAATGTTACCAGCAATACATTTTTGGAAAAAAAATATTACCAGCAATAAAAATTTTGTCAGCATTAAATAACCCATTGAGGTTGATATGCCATGAAACAAACCAAACCAAACAAACACAAAAGTCATTTTAAAAACCAACACATAAAGCGCATTAGTTATTAGTTTAAATAGGCCGTAAAGGGGCTATGGTTAATGAGATATAATGTCAACTATCTTGATAACTAGTGGTGTGTTTGACCTAATTATTAATTTTTTTTTGTCAGGGACACCATTCCTCTAAATATGTATTAAGTAATTTTTAGATTTTTTTCAATAAATAATAATTCTTATTACTGTAAACATTATTTTACTGGGTTCACATGTTTGAGTAGGTATCCGGGTTTATTTTTTCAAACAGTGAAATTAATGTCTACCAGCCTAGATACTTGAAAATCTTGTTAAAGAAAATGTACTTCTTAGCAGGAATAAAACCTATATTGCCCCTTTTCCTTGGGAAACCTGATATTTTATTATATCTATTTTTTCTCTTGCGATGGAAAAAAAAATGCTCATTTTCCGTTGTATGTGTAATCTGTTATCTCAGCTACACTTCTATTCCAAGATGAGTAGCGAAATTTATCTCTCACCACTTTATAAATAAAACAAAAAAAAAAACTTTCCATTTTTTCATGTCTGAGTTAGTTGTATCATATCTCAATTGCCCCTCCCCTCCCCTCCCCTGTCAATAAATCCTCAAAACAAGTTGTTTTTTGGCAGGTTGATTTTGCTTTGCAGCATATCAACACCTCTATGGGTTATTTAATGACAAAATCTAAATATTTTGTAAATTTTTTGCAGGGAGGAATAATAATGGCTTTAGTAATACAAGTCTTACTAATTAACCCATACCTGGGAGGGGGGAAGAAGAGCTGGATTCATTCTTTTCCAAAGTGTATTCATGCATAAGTGAATATAACAAACGCAATTGGAACTCAGCTCTCCATTTAACAATTCCGAGCAATTATCCATTACGCCACCCACACATCCAAACTTGCAGCACCTGGAATTCCCAAGCAGAGTCACCCATTTAGGTACTGAACAAGCTCAGCATAAAATGTTTAACTTCAGGAACCATTGTTCGAAACAAGTGATCATTTCAATAATATTGTTATGAAGATGATTTTTTTTTTAATGTATCTAAGTGTGTGTGTATATATATATATATATATATATATATATATATATGTGTGTGTGTGTGTGTATGTATGTATGTATATGTGATAGAAATTATTAGGAGGATTTGAAACAATCATAATTAAGTAATTCATTGAGTTTAGAAGAATCCTCAACAGAATGCAGAAAGCACTGAATGGCCCTTTTGATCTATTTTCGGGACTTATCAGCTGTGTGCATTCACTACTGAGAATTGAACCCGGACCATTACAATACGACACAAGCATCATACCAACAGGCCTTGCTGATGAAGAGGTAACTAATTAGACTCAATCTAGCGCAGACATTTATTTTATATATATATATATATATATATATATATATATATATATATATATATATATATAAAATAAATGTCTGTGCAAGTGTTCACATACACATACAGGGCTTGCACAAAATGAAACACTTGTTAAATTCAAAGAAAATTTATTTAATATGGAGTTGGTCCTCCTTTAGCCTCGCATACAGCTTTAATATATCTAGGAATGGAATCATACAGCTTCCTGGCTTCATCCAGAGGAATTTTCAGCCATTCTTCCATTAACACCTGCTCCAGCTCTTTAAGACACGACTTGTCGCTCCAAAATCCACCACAAATATTCAATAATATTGATATCTGGTGATTGGGGAGGCCACTCCATGTGTTCTAGCTCACTTTCATGCTCTTCATACCAATTCTTAACCACTTGAGCGGTTTGTATTGGAGCAGTATTGTCTTGGAAGATACAGTCGCCATCAGGGAATAAAGTCTGGGCCATTTGATGAACACGATCTCCCAAAATGTTCAGGTAATCTTTGCTGTTGATTCTACTATGCAGGGCAACTATTGGACCAAGACATTTCCATGATATGGCGGCCCAAACTATCACTAATCCACCTCCATGCTTCACTGTTGGAAGAAGGCAGTCAGAGTTATAAGCTTCTTTGGGCTGCCTCCACATATAAACTCGCCCTGAAGTTGGGAAAAGAGAAAAACTGGACTTGTCTGAGAATATGACTTGCTTCCATTGGTTTGCAGACCAGGCATTGTGATCTCTGCACCACTTCAACCTCTTCTGAATCTTGCAAGTAGAGATAAGAGGTTTCCTTATGCCGACTCTTCCATGATATCCAGCCTTATGGAGCTCACAACAAACAATTTTCGTAGAAACTGGACTATTCAGATGATTATTTAACTCAGCAGTCACTTTGGCTGCAGTAGTCCAATGATTTTTTTGCCACATTGCATTTCAATGCACATCGGTCCCTGTCAGTAAGTTTGCAAGCCTGGCTCAAATTGCTACAGTTGCTTGAGGTTTTGCCCTGTTTCTTGAATTGCGTCATAGTTCTTGATATGGTAGCTCTTGAAAAACCAAACATTTCAGCAACCTTATTGATCGAGGCTCCTGCCATGCAAGCTCCAACAATTTGTCCTTTTTTGAACTCGGAGCGGTCACGCATTTAGCTTAAATTTTACTAAATTCTAAAAAGAAATAAGACAAAGACAGTAAATTAGATAAATAAACGTATTTACAATAGATATAACCTGCAATTACGAAGTTTTAGTTAAAGTTCTTAATATAATAAGTCTTTGAAACATAAGAGTGGATTTTGCACCTGTTCCAATTATTTTGTCCAACCTCTGTATATATATTTATTATTATTATGATGGCCATGTTTGCCGAAACTAGTTGAGGAATCTAAATGAAATAACAAAAACGAAAGAATATTAATATACAACCCAGTGTGTCTGAAGATTAATATTCTTTCGTTTTTATTATTATTTCATTTAGATTCCTTGACTAGTTTTGGCCAACATGGCCATCATCAGGAGAAAAAAAAATTCTGCTTGCTGGTAGCAGTAAACTACAGAAATGAATGTCTTGATGGAGAAAATGAACTTTTGGCTGTAGTTTTGATTTGTTTTTTTAATTTTTTTTACCATAATTTTGGTCAGTCCTTGTGTTGGTCAAACAGTCTCTTAAGTTGTTATTTGAGATAAGAGCTGGATGGATTCATGCTGCTCCTCAAGGACACATGGCACAGTGGATAAAGGCGTTAGTTAGATCCAGTGACAGGGCCCAAAGAGTGTGAGTTCAATACCCGGTAAAGGCAGTGGAGAACTTGGAGAGGGAATTAACAGGAGATAACTGATAACTGACATCCATTAGACATGGCACGTGGAACTAGAACAGTCTACCCCAGCGAGCGAAATAAAGGGTTCAGTTTGACATTCCAACCACCTGAAGAAGGCCGGAGCGTACAATGGCCGAAATGTTGCAATAAATATGGCAACAAGGATAAGGACAATAGTCCAAATAGTGTACATAAAACTTCATCTCAGAAATATAGACAGATGCATTGTCAAATTTATTAATTATACAAATTATGGAAAAAGCAAACGAGGCATTGATGCGAAGTACATGTATAGTCTACCTGTGGTTGGTGTATCTTGTGACCCCTGATTACGATGGCAGGCATAAGTGCTTTAGATATAGAAATTATGATCAATACTGAATTTTTATAAACTCATAATTAATACCAGGTTGCCAAACATGAACCTTCGTGCCTGCAATAAGACGTAGTGTCAAAAGGATGTTTTTTTCTCATGGTATCACTTTTATGTTTATAGTTTTAAAAAGTGATAATTAGAATTGGATGGAACTAATATATATATATATACACACACACACAGGTGTAACCATATATATATATATATATACACACACACACACACTGGTGTAACCATATATATATATATATATATATATATATATATATATATATATATATACACACACACACACACTGGTGTAACCATATATATATATATATATATATATATATATATATATATACACACACACACACTGGTGTAACCATATATATATATATATATATATATATATATATATATATATATACACACACACACACACACTGGTGTAACTATATATATATATATATATATATATATATATATATATATATATATATATACACACACACACATACGTACATACATACACACACTAGTGTAACCATATATATATGTATATATTTATACACACTGGTGTAACCATATATATATATATATATATATAAAAAAACACATGAATGTGAATTTATATGTTTTTTATTCTTAAGAATTTACAACAAAATATTAAACACTATTAGATTGTTTATTTATAAGAATAATTTTATATTTACAACATTCTAAAAAAACTAATTTGAATTAATGTAATGCAATATTTATCATTTAGAAATTTATAAAGAAATAAATACGAAAACAATTTTTTATTCATAAATTTATAAACATTTCCTCAGTTATTAAAATATGTGAACCTACTATAAAGAAATCCTTTTTTTTTAACATTTTATAAAGTTTGAATCAATCAGCAATTAGCCAATGTTTTGCCAACCATTCCAATAAACAATCTTTTAATTAGAAATGAGTAAGTTTTGTTTCAATCTTCCTCTTAAGTACAAATAACATTTAATACAGTTCGATAATTGAGCTGGAAATAATTCAGGGGACTGAGATAACGCAAATGTCCACTTGGATCTACTGTGTGAGCCTGTCATGCCATGAGCAGCTTTGATGCCCGGTTTTAAATAATGTCCTCAAATCAACAGTATCTCAGTCCATGTTTCAGCCATTATAGTAATATTGGTAATATAGAGGAGTCATGAAGCTTTGAAGCAAAAGTCTATAAAAAAGAAAATATTTCTGATACTATTGTGGCATACCTACGGACGATAATGGGTTTGTCCCCCTTCACATAAATACAGCAGTATATATAAGAATAATTTTATATTTACAACATTCTAAAAAAACTAATTTGAATTAATGTAATGCAATATTTATCATTTAGCAATTTATAAAGAAATAAATACGAAAACAATTTTTTATTCATAAATTTATAAACATTTCCTCAGTTATTAAAATATGTGAACCTACTATAAAGAAATCCTTTTTTTTTAACATTTTATAAAGTTTGAATCAATCAGCAATTAGCCAATGTTTTGCCAACCATTCCAATAAACAATCTTTTAATTAGAAATGAGTAAGTTTTGTTTCAATCTTCCTCTTAAGTACAAATAACATTTAATACAGTTCGATAATTGAGCTGGAAATAATTCAGGGGACTGAGATAACGCAAATGTCCACTTGGATCTACTGTGTGAGCCTGTCATGCCATGAGCAGCTTTGATGCCCGGTTTTAAATAATGTCCTCAAATCAACAGTATCTCAGTCCATGTTTCAGCCATTATAGTAATATTGGTAATATAGAGGAGTCATGAAGCTTTGAAGCAAAAGTCTATAAAAAAGAAAATATTTCTGATACTATTGTGGCATACCTACGGACGATAATGGGTTTGTCCCCCTTCACATAAATACAGCAGTATATACTGTATGTTGGTCTGCAGCTGGAGATTCATCTTCAGCTGTGCTGGTTAAAATGAGGCTATCTCGCCTTAGGAAAAAGCTACCTGACCCCATTTTATATGGGGTCTACTGGGAATTTTTGTCTGAGCCTACGCACTTGGATACCCCACATTAAATTTGGCCTTATTCCACATCTAACCATGTGGGGCGGTTGGTAGATATCCTGCAGTCGGAGATTTGTCTCTAGCTGTGCCGGTCAAACTCCCTGCCTCTGAGGCTATATCGAAGGGCAGAGTCTGGTCTCAGGAAAAAGCTACCTGACCCTGTTCTATACAAGGTCTTCTGGCTTAGATACCTCACATTAAATTCGGCCTTGTGCCACGTCTGACTGCATGGGGTGGTTAGTAGATATCCTGAAAGTTGGAGATTCATTGTGGAATTCACTTGACTCACTTCTAGCAGTTGACTACTACTTCTACGCCTCACTGGCGAATCTTATATGTGTTGTTCATGTCCTAAGTATTATTGTTCATTACCAACCTTTGTTCGATTATTCTATTCAGTAAACCTTCCCTAGGTTATAACAGATACACTCAAACGCAAATTGATTTTCTATTTTACATAGTCATGTTTTTTGATAATTTTTATATTTGTACAAGGAAAATCTTCACAATAATTTTATTTTTAATTTTCAGGTTTTACTGTTGAAAGCCGAATGAAAAGGTCTTTTTAAACTTTGAAGAAAAGAATGAAATATTTTCATTACCCATACTGAGAACCTGCTCTGAAGGCCTCCAGTTGCAGCAGACAATTAGGAAAGCTCTAATTTACCACTAGCTGCTGTATCACGTTCTCTGTAATCTCGTCCACCATTTGAATTCTCATCCCTTTAACTTTCATTCATCAGGTTTTGACCTAATTAAGCCTTAGACAGTTAAGGAAGATAGCTCACAAGAATGAGAAGCAATCTTGGAAATAAACTCTGAACTGGATGAAACAGACAGACATTTATTTTCAGAGCAAACTTCAAATTAACAATTTTTCTCAAATACATTTAAACAGCGGAAACAAGTAATAACATAATTTTCTCAGACATGGAAACTAAGAAGGAAGACTTCAAAGCAATTAACAAAACAGAGACTACCTATGTGGAATCAAAACTACCAAATTACACTGAAGAAAATATCTTCTCCTGTAAGATGTGTGGCTGCAGCTTTTCAGATCAAACCAACCTTGATTATCATTTGAGTATACACACCAGTGACAAACCCTTCCACTGTGAAATTTGTAGATGGGGATTTTCAGAGAAAGCAGAAGTTGAGAGTCATATGCAAACACACCCTACTGAAAAAGTCTTCGAGTGTCAGATCTGTGGGTTGAAATTTCCAAAAAATTCGAGGTTGACAAGACACATCCGAACACACAGTGGAGCCAAACCGTTTCACTGTGAGCTATGCGGAAGAAATTTTGCTTCCGATTCTGGCCTGAAGAAACATGTGCGATCTCACACCGGAGAAAAACCCTACGACTGTGATATTTGTGGGACAAAGTTTTCAGATATTTCTAACTTGGGAAGACACAAGCAAATACATAGTGGAGAGAAACGTTTCACCTGTGATGTTTGCGGTTCAAAGTTTTCAGAAAACTCAAATTTAAGAAAACACATGCGGACACACACCGGAGAAAAGCCCTTTCACTGTGAATTGTGCGGGTCAAATTTCTCTCAGAATGCTCATTTGAGAAAGCATATGCGAACACACACTGGAGAAAGACCGTTCCAATGTGAGATTTGTGAGATGAAATTTTCCCAAAACACAGGTTTGAAAAATCACATGCAAACACACACTGGGGAAAAACCTTTCCCGTGTCAGTTTTGCTCTTCGATGTTCTCCCGAAGTGCCCATCTTAAAAGACACATGCGAAAACACACCAAAGACATATTTATTCCTTTTTAAAATTATCCAGATAATTTTTGGCACATTACAAAATTTCTTTAAGATATAATTTTATACGATGCCTGTTTGGAAAGTTCACAGACCTTTAAGTAAAATATAGCCTACCTAGAGCAATAGTACCAGAGTCCTCTTTAAAGTATTCCCTTTGAGATTTCACACATATTTCTACATCCCACTCTTCAAAACAGACTGCAAAGTGTTGCTTCAGGATTATTGGGTGCAAGACGACTCAACACCACTGACTCAGCTCTGTGACAATTCCAGGACAATCACCACCAGCAGCCTACTCAGTGTGAGGACAACTCAACGACATGCAGACTATGAAATTCTTTTGTCGACTTTTTCAAAACAAATAAAAGTAATTTATTAAGAATCATTTTTTTTAATATATTACTTTATTTTTAATTTAAGAATTTATTGAAAATTGTATGCAATTTCCCTCAAATATTCAGTTGGAGATTGTTGTGAAAAAGAAATAATCTGCAAAATTCTTTCATCTGCCTTCATATACTTTTTCAATCTAGTGGGAGTGGGGATGACCTCTAATTACTTGAAAAAAAGCATCTTCATTTCTTGGCACCCTTTGCAGCCCTGTAATGAATCTATTGTGGGGTGCTCTATCCGCAGTTCTCTGTGCAGTCTTCTATTTGCCGCTCAGCATGGTTATTTGTCCGATCTTAAAAATTAAACACCAGTCAGCCAAATAGGCTGTTGTAGCTAATAAATCACTCAGGCAAACAACCAAACTTTCAAAATCTCTATGACTCAAAGCCGAACTATGAGATGTGCACACTATGACAGCCAACACTGCTCTGAAGCTATGAGTTCGACGCCAGCGTTGAGTTGTCCAAGGGCTGCATAGGTTGGTGGTGAGTTGTCATGGAGACAAGTTGGCTGGTGTTGAGACAGCAGTAATAAAGCATCACCTCCCGAGGGGGGGGGTCATCAGCTGCTTCATTGCATTCTACTTAATCTTGTTTATGGTCTGAAAGCTATTTTTAACATTGGGAAAACCAGAAATTAGTCTGTTGGAGGATTAATAGACATGGGTGCCAAATGTAGACTCAGGGACAATTAACAGATGCAGATGACAAATCTAGATTGCAGGTAGAGTGATATATTCAGGTGCCAAATCTAGATTGCAGGTAGACTGATATATTCAGGTGCCAAATCTAGATTGCAGGTAGAGTGATATATTCAGGTGCCAAATCTAGATTGCAGGTAGAGTGATATATTCAAGTGCCAAATTTAGATTGCAAGTACATTGATATATTCAGGTGCCAAATCTAGATTGTAGGTAGACTGATAGACATGAGTGCCAAATCTCCATTGCCAGGTGTTTGATATACCTGGTTATCAAATCTGGACTGCAGTGACTTTAATAGATCAGGATGCCAAATATAGACTACATAACGATTGATAGATACAGAAGCTAAATGCAGATTTCTGAGAAGATTGATAGATCTGAGAGCCATATCTAGAATTGCAGGGCATTTCATAGACGTTTTCTAATTCAGAGTGTAGTGGGGGTTGATAGATCTGGATGCCAGATGTAGACTACATGAAGATTGACAGATCAGGGGGCCAAATGTAGTCTAGCAGTGCAGGGGGTTGTTGATAGTTCTAGGTAATACAATGTCTTGCCAAAAGAAACATGAACAAGGTGAGAAGAATGAATGGAATTTGTCATTGTTGAAAATGTACTAAAGCACTAGAGAATGTCAGTGTCATCTTACCGCAAACATTTCTGTTCTTGAATGGGCAGTAAGGTCCCCTCTGATTGATTGCCATGCTACATCAAGACTGCACAACCAGTTCTTGGGATATTCGTAACAGCTGGATACTTTCCGAACAGGCTTCAAAAAATTCATCACATGATTAAATTTTTTTTTTTTTGTTTTTTTTTTTGTTTAATAATATTTATCTGAAGATGAAATTGGAAATATTTCTGTCAGGTTGTCTGGAAATAAGTGACATACTGGAAATGTAATTTGAAGGTAAAAACTTTAACAAAGTGTTTAATTAAACCAACTTACCTGATTTTCTTTTTGATTATTCCCAAGTGGTTGACAATTCTGCATCTGTTGACTAGTGCCATACCATCCAGAAAATGCATCCTGTGCAAAAGCCATTCTTGGGAATAAAATGGTATAAACAGCCACTTAAAGTTGACTTTTTCCCCCTCCTACTTTTTATTGTCTTAAAACTTTTTGCTCAACATCAAAACCTTTCATACCAACACTGAACTGTATGTAAACAAAAAAAAAACTGACACACACACACACATATATATATATATATATATATATATATATATATATATATATATATATATATATATATATGATATTTGTTTGGTGTTATTTTTGTAGCTTGTCATTGAAGTTTAAAGTCATAGAAATTTTCTTAAATTATTTTTCAATATTAATTTTAACTACCATATTTAATGGCAGACAAGACCTGTGAATTTCTGGCATAAGGAGTTATCATTATTTGTACACAGACTATTATCCCCATCTTTGTTGTTGCTATCACAACATTACACCTATTGTGCCCTCTGGCGGCTATCAGGTGATTGTCAGTCAAACTGGACCCTTTATTTAATGCAGATTCTTCTTCATGGGACATTAGCCTAGTGGATTAAGACATTGGCTCCTGAATTTGGTGACAGTAACTATGAGTTCAATCCCTGGGCCGGGCAGTGTGTACTTGGACTCAGTGGAAATGGGTCAAACAGTAACTCAGCAGTACTAAAATAATTAGATGAGATAATCTGAGACATGGACAGCGGAATGAAAACAATCTACCCCCGTAGATTAAATAAAGGGTCCAGTTCGCGATTCCCTGAAGGTTACCCAGATTGACTTCCAATTTATGTTTAATATTGCAGTATTATGAAATTAAGTCTTCTTTCATGTGCTCTTACATGATGTAGGCGGTAAGGGATCATGGGTCTCCACAACTTTCTGTCCCTTCCCTCTTCATCCCTGCTCTGCTGTTTATTTACATAAACTCTTTAGGTAGATTCCTCAATGTTTCCCCCTACTCTTCTTGCCTTAAATATGTCCTGTGAGTGTTAAATTTCCCAAGCATTTCTTCCTCATTTTGCATCCCAGAATTTTCAGCTATCTCTTTCTGATTTTAAGTATGTGACCTTATACTTCCACTTTTTTTTTTTTTTAAACTTCCTCATTGCTTACATTTTCTGTCCATGGTATTCTCAGCATCCTTCTGTAGAATCACATCTCTGTTGCTTCAAGTCTCATCTTCCTCTGTAAGGAAACTCTATAGCATCCACTGCCATATAGGAGGATTGATATTAAAAAGCACTTCAGTACTTTTTTCTTTGCTTCTAACAAAATGATCCTATCTCTGAAAGGTGTCCTCCAATGTATGTTCAGATTTCTATATTCTGTCATTCAGAAAGTTACATTTCTGTATTTTGTCATCTCTAATTCATAACTCAAAACTTGGGCTGTCCTTAGTAACAGTTTATAGTCCTATCACATTGAAATGTCAGTTTTCATTTGATCACCAATGTTAAGAAAAGTCAAGCTTGGTCAGTACCGAGATGGGTGACAGCTTGGAAATACCAGTTGCAGGAATTGCATTAAATTTTGACAAATGACAAGTCAACCTATGAGAAAGTGTGGTGCATATGTGACCAATGTAAGAATTTAACATATAGCAAATAAGTAAAATAATATCAACAAAGACAAATTTTAGATAAAGCCAAAATTTTATATAGGACACAGTATGAAGAAAGACTTCAAATGCCGGAGGCTGTTGTAATAAAAGAGAAGCAAACAATATTAAATAAGGTATCTTTCTCCATAGGGGACTGTATATTGAAGTGTATTTAAAAAAACAAAACAAAACAAACACAAAAAAATTTCAGGTTGACCGTTTTAAAGACATCACCTTCAGTGAATTGAAATTGGTTCCAGCAAATGTGAAAACACTGGAATTAAACAGAAGTAGTGCACATATATATATATATATATATATATATATATATATATATTGTCATCCACAGACAGACTGTTTTGCTGTATCACAGCTCATCAGTATGGCTAGATGTCTGGTTGCCTCTAGCTTGGATTGAAACCTGGCTGAATTGGCGTCATTTAGAGAATCTACCCCTAAGCCATTGGCACACGGCAGGGATGAAGGTAAATTTAAGCGGATTGATTTACACACACACACACACACACTCACAGAGTCTAGACCAAAAATGTCAAACATGTTTGAGGCTGGTTCAAACTCACACCAGCTCCATGGTCTTTGGACTTCAACAACATTCTCAAATTTTTAATACCACTTTAAAATAATCGTATGTTCCTGAAATGACACACGTACCTCTGGCATGTTGTAGACATTACAGTCATGAGGGTAATCGTCTGTCAAAAAAAATATCGTACTACAGTAAACAGTGTTATCACAATTTGCTAAAACTATGAAAGATAAATTTTTCCTTTTCTGAAGTGTGTATAAATATTTTGCTGTACTCATATATATATATATATATATATATATATATATATATATATATATATATATATATTCCAAAATTATAATATAAATATGTTATAAAATCACTACAAAAAATTGCCAACCTACATTCTACATACAACACAATCACTTGATAAGACACCAGAAGTGTTGAAACAAAATGGCTATTTTTGTAGTGATTTTATAACATTTATGTTATAATTTTGGAATGAATAATTATATTTGCTCTACTCTGTATTGAGCACTCTTTTAAGAATAGTATTTGTTGGTTATTTGAATTTATTCTGTATACACCAATCCTATACTTGTGTGTGTATATATATATATATATATATATATATATATATATTGCCTGAAGCTTGCACTTAAGCATGAAACAAACTGTTGCCAATTGGTGTTGTACTCAGTCCACTTTTATATATACATACACTATATCAATATGATATTGAGCACATTTAATTAACCCATAAATATAGCATACCTTAAAACTATATATATATATATATATATATATATATATATATATATATATATATAGAGAGAGAGAGAGAGAGAGAGAGAGATTAGGTACTGATAGTCTGTGGCCTTTGTGCTAATGTTAGCCTGCTCGATAACGTGTCATCTAAGATGCAGGAGATATTTTTTGAGCCATTTAAAAGAAGGTTTTATCAGCCATCAAATGTGGTAGTTTATTTTTCTTTTAACTATTGCCTTTTATTGCAATGCTCAGATATATATTTTTACATTGTACAACTGTTACGTAAGCAGTGCAGATTGGAAATAAAGAATCTTCTAACAAGATTTGAACTCGCATTCTTCTATTTTCGGAAGTCTGTTTGACATTGACAATGACTTTGTCAATTTGGTCATGGTAACCATCCAGCTAAGCAAAGTTTTTATCTAGTAATAAACCTACATCTGTTGTCATCATGCCGTATTGTTTACTGGATGCGCACGTCACGTAGCGTTTATCAGCATGGAAAGTGGGATTGGTGTGTCAAACTCAAATTCCAGCCAAGGCCGTTGCATTCGATTTCACACAAATACTTTTGGAAAGGTATGAATCTATCTCTTCTCCCCAATCCCAGCTAAGAGTTAATTGCAGGGCAGCCTCGGATCTCGAGTCTTGGTTGGCATCCAGTCTAGGAGAAAGAGAGCTCTGAATTCAAAAATGGGTGGGCATGGGCCTGGTAACTGCATCATGTGTAAAAGTACCTGCTACAGAAACGGCAACACCTTGCTTGGTGAGGCTGTGACTTTAGTGTGGTGTGGCTGTGACCTTATTCTCTAGAGGGAAGTCCCGATGGCACTAAGGATACATTTACAATGTGCATAAATCATAATTCATGCCAATTTATCTCCCTGTACTGCGACCGGCAAAGATTCTATCTTTGGTCTTCTATGGTAAAGGCCTTCAAAACTTTCAGCTATGACTTGCATTCGTTTTCGCACAAATTGTTTGGAAAAAAATGAATTCAGCTCTTCTTCCTCCAGTTAGGGACTAATAGCAATGAAAACTGAGCTATCTAGCTTTGGTTGGCAGCCAAACCTAGATAGGTATGCTATATTTATGGGTTAAAGAAAGACAACCCTGAATTCAAAACTGGTGGATGTGAGACTAGCAACTTCTAACCTGTGAAAGCCAAAGCTACATCTAGCATGTGAAGCTGTTGCACTATTCTCTACATGGGCGTCTACAGGCCTAACATGTTTACTATCTATAAAGGCGTTCAAAGAGAAATTACATTTTACCAGAAAGGGTATAAAATGCTGCTTTGTAGAGATTGCTTCTTCAATCACTACAATCTTAACCTGTTCAAGTCTAGGGTTAATCGTTATCTGCCCCACATATCCTCGTAAACTGTGGCTCTTACTCTGTAACCCTCTATCTCGAGTGGCTCTTGGGCCTTGTACAGTGTGAACGTCATTGTAGAAAAAAAAAAACCCCAAATAAATGTAAGTGAAATTCATTTAAATATTATTCATAAAAAATGTAATCACCTTCATTTTCACCATCTGCAGCTCAACAGAAAGCAAAGTTTCAATTCCATATCTAGAAGAATTTGTGGTTTTCCCTGCAAAAAAAAAAAAAATAAAATAAAAATAATTTGAAAGACTATTTTAATTTTTTTTCTTTGTTTCTGAATTTTCTGCCACTTATTAAATGTTCCAATAATGAAAGCAAATTAAAATCAGCGGGTGTCAAATCTCATGGGTACAGAGGAGGTGGAAAAACCTCTCGTTCTAACAATCTTATTTTGGTGTTCATTTTGCAGAGTTTTCCCTTGCATTTTCATGATAGAGAACAACATCTTTACCAAACCAGCACACTTTCAGTGTAATGGTTTGTTTACCCAATCAAGTTGCTAGCAATAAGCATCTGAAATGATGGTCCTTCTATGGCCCAATAGCTCATAATGGCCAATACCATATTCCACCCGACACAAAGCAAAGAATTCTGTAGATGGATTACTGGTATTGGATTTAGCATTGGTCTCTCATTTTGTAATAATATATTAGCAACCTTGTCTCCCATACTGACTAATGTAATATATTAGGACATTTGGAAAGTAATTATGCTTGACCAGAGAAGATATAAAAACAGATTTAAGTTAAATTTATTTAAATATTATCTATCAAAAATGTCATCACCTTCATTTTCTTCGGCTAAAGGCAAATTTTCGATTCTATGTTTAAAGAAATATGGGTAGATGGGAATTGGGTTCTTTTCCTCCTAAAAGAAAAGATTGAAAGAGTTTTCAACTTCTTTGTTTCTGAATGCTCCAAAAATCGAAACAAATGAAAATCACCAGATGCTAAATCTGGTGAGTATGAAGGATTTGGAGGAACCTCCAAACCTAACAAACCATTTTTTCTGAGATTTTGTTTTGCAGAGTATGCTCTTGCATTGTTTTGCTGAAGAATAACACCTTTGCTTTTTACAAGACACTTTCAGCATAATGCTTTGCTTACCCAACCAAGTTGCTGGCAGGATTCAAGAAGACAGAAGATTGTGATTGATGTTGCATTTAAATTTTTAAAGGTTGTAGGTGATGGAAAACAAGAAACGAGAAAAGAGTTCCACAGGTGAGGAGTGCTATTTGAATAGAACTCATGGTTATATCAAAACCTAGCTGCCAATCAAGTAGTATGCTTAAATCAAAGAGAAGAGCAATATTTATTCTGCTATGTACAGAAATATGGCACAAGGCCAAAATGGGGACTGGGGGGGGAGGACAGTCTTCTTCTGTCTTAACATTAAACTTAGCCTGCCACAAACACTAACCCAAACATACAATATTCCTTACACCAAAACAATGCATTCTTACCTTTCTTACTACATCCACCATAATACCGCATTGTCTCTATGAAGATCCTAGCTAAAGCCCATATGTACAATTCATTGTCTGTGCGGGGAGAGGAACAAAACGATTTAAAAACTAGGCCCAATGAGTATTTACAATATGAAAACAAAACTATATACAAGAAATCAAACAAAATAATGTTAGTAATAACCCCCCCCCCCAAAAAAAAAAGAGGAGAGCGATATTTATTTGTACAATGGTACAAAATGTGGCACAATGTCAAAATGGGGATTGGGGAAAAGGATGGTCATCTTCTGTCTTAACAAAACACTAACCCAAACATACAAACAATATTCCTTACACCAAAACAACACATTCTTACATACCTTTCTTACTACATCCACCATAATACCGCATTGTCTCTATGAAGATCCTAACTAAAGCCCATATGTACAATTCTTTGTCTGTGGCGGGGGAGGGGAACAAAACAATGATTTATAAGCTAGCCCCAATAAGTAGTTACTATATGAAGACAAAACTATTTACAAGAAACTAAACAAAATAATGTTCGTAATAAAACCCTCCACAAAGAGGAGAGCACATCAAAACAACTACCATGAAAATATTTACAGAAACAAAAGAGCAGAGCCACATCACGGTGATGAGAAAGTGGCTGATGTCAAAATTCCAGGTCATAACTGATAGCATTTTTGGGATTTTGTCAAGAATCCATATATATATATATATATATATATATATATATAGCCAGAGTACCAGACCAGATATGGCAATGATATTCAATGCATGAATGAAGTGTAGATTTATAAGTGTTCAAGATGGATTCTGACAAGAAAAATTGTCTGGCGCAGTGCAGAGAGGCAATTTTCCTAGCAGCAGATTCAATAAAACCACTTCACGCCAAGAAATTGCAAGGAGTTACTCTCCTGGAGCTTAGCATCAAGCCATGCTGGTGGTAGGCAGAAAAGGTTCTCTCTAGTGATTAAAAGTTTTATTTTGGAGGTGTTAAAATTTACAAGCAATCTTTGCCCCAGTTAACAACTGATTTGCAGTCATTTTTTAGAACAGCTTCCAGTTTTACTGTGTTGAACCTATGTAGTTCAATGGAGTTTCAACGGTAAAAATTTATAAAACAATATAAAATTTCAAGAAGCAGCTATGATGTTCAGTGGTATTATTTACATTTTTACAACAAAGTTTTTGTATGCAGAGGTGTATGGGTTGATTTTCATGTACATTTTAAAGAAAATAAATCTTTTTTTACCTTTATCACGCTGCAGGCAACAATTGCCGCCGTAGAATTCTCTCCCTTTGCTACTCTAGATGCATTCTGTCGCCTTGAGACGGTTTCTATAAATAAACACTTGTCAACTCTTATTCCCGGTATTTTAAGCTGGAAATCGACTACTACTGCTTTGGAAGAAGACTAAATTGCCATTTTCCAACACCATTTTGAATTCTTCTAGACTCTATATGAGGAGTAACACTGATTAAACCCACATTTTTTTTGGAAATGAAAATAGCTGTGTCAATATCAAACAAAGCCTTTATTCAGGAGTTTTTTTTTTTTTTTAATGTATTTGTTTTTTATTTCACGTTTCAATTTTTGTTTTCAACATCAAAACATGCATGCAAAACGTAATGCAAAAATATTACTCATCCATTCTTTTATACAAAAAATAAAATCTATACACACAATACAAAGAAAGTTACAATAATTTTAAAATAGTAGGTGCTTACGTCTCTTGTACCCTAAAAAACTGCAGTAACAGGATAATAAGTCTAGAAAGAACTTAGTGGATAAAAATGGATTCAGACAAGTGATTGCAGCATTCTGACTTCAAGACAAGAAAGAATTAAGTCTGATTATACCGAGACTTAGTCTATCTTATTTGCTCAAAAGAAATCCCAGTGTGCATTTTTGTGTGTCCTCTATAAATTGAGGAGGAGGAAGTATTTTGAATTCATTTCCTACTGGTGGTTGGGGCCAACACATGCCGCCTACTATTTTATTTTGTGTTTCAATGTCAAAACATGCATGCATTACATCAAAATATTACTCATCCATTCTTTTATTAGTATACAAAAATTAAAATCTATACACACAATACAAGGAAAGTTATAACAATTTTAAAACAGTAGGTGTTCATGTTTTTGCAACCTCAAAAAAAAAAAAAATGCAGTGGCAGAGGGAACAATTCTAGAAAGAAATTAACATGGTAAAGATTAAATTGTATGGTTTATAACAAAAGGAAATTATTTTTATTTTGTGAAAATGAGAATTCATTAGAAAGATTGATAAAAAATTCACACAAAGATATTTTAACTCACAGTATAGTTGCCACCAGCAATGCCATGTGATGGAAAGAGTTTTTTTTTTGTTGATGTGGCTGGTGTTAGCGGACCATTCGATTGGTAAGGGAAGGTGTGACCTGTAGACCAGCTGGTATTCTTGACTTGTAGTGACTTGATCTTTTCAGGCTGATATTTGTGAGTCAATTACGAGTTGACTTGTTTATAAATGAAAATTTTTTTTTTTTTTTTTAAACTCTTAGGAGGATTGTATTCATTTTATACATTTTATTCAGTTCAACTGTGATTGGTTAAAAAACGCTTTATCTCATTATGACCTGTTCTTTACTAAGTCTATGACAATTTTTGAATGAAAACTTTGCATGTTACCACCAATGTAAATAATGTTTCTTTTTTTTTTTTTACAATGTTTTATAAAATTATATGATTGTATTCCCAATCTCCAGAGATGACTTCTAAGATTTTCTACTGTTAATAAGAATAGGAGGCATAGTGGAGTGATGGATAGTGGCTCTGATGGAGGAATCGGAGAGCCGAGTTCGAATTCCAGTCGAATCCATTAAATTCACTTACGTGCTAATACCCTTGGGAAAGGTATGAATCTATGGGTAAATAGCAGGACAGACCAGTTTCTTTGGATGGCAACTGGTCTACTGCAGAAAGAAATGGCAACCTACTCCAAGAAAAAATCTACCTCGTCAGTCATGTATCGAAAGATACATGATCGCCTAAGCATGTATTACACAGAGCTGTAATTGACTGATTGGATTAACAATTGTATGTTTGTCGTTTGGTGTTATGAAGTTTTCAGGATGTATGGGTGGTGTAATGCTTAGCAGCTCAAAAATGAGATATCAGTATCCTAAGTTCAAATTCAAGTTGAGCTTGTTATAGTCACATCCACCTTGGCAAAATTACGAATCCATCTCTTCTTCCTCCAGTTATGGTTGGTTGGTTTTGTTTTATGGCTTATCAACCTCAGTGGGTCATTTAATGCCAACAAAATTTTTGAAATAGATTCATAGTGATAGTTTGTTAAAAAAACAAAAAAGGTGTGTATGTATACATATATATCTGAACCATTTTTTAATTACTCATATTTTTTTAGTACAATCCAACTTCTTTTAGGAAATTTACAATCTTGGATGGTTTTATTTTTCTAAAAAGTTTTTTTTAAATTACTCACTTGGTAATATTTTATTCACACTAGATCAAAATCTACACACTAACAGTATATGTTTCACACCCATCAGTTATGGGATAAATAGTAAGGCAGACTGGCTTCTTCAGCACTGAATTCAAAAATCTGAGTAGAGGAAACTTATTAGCATGGGAACACAAGGTCATCTAAGGTAAAGGTTCAGAAGTTGTTCATAGGGGCCAATTACCCCTCCCTCACTCAGAACAATTCATCTTATGTGCTATGAGATAGTATACAAATCATATGAACTTCTCAGACTGACCCTCTCCCTCAAAAATCTAACCCAATATCAGATTTATTTGGGGAAGGTCTTTCTTGTTAGGTCAGGAGCTTTTAAGTACCTTTGTGGGAGTGTTTACTATTTTCAAAGTTTAATTATATAGTAACAGTTCACTGTGTGTATATAAAGTTGTTCCAATGATTTAATTCAAAAATATTCTTGTCTGAATTGTTTTTAAATGAAGCATTGTTGCCACTCCTTTACTTATTTTGGTTTCATAATTTTTTGTAAGCAGTGTGGATTGAAAATAAAATATTGGATCTTGAATCCCTTAGAGGTGGCCATATTGATTAAGCTTTCAAAATAATGCAGAACAGGCAAGATAAAAATAGGCATCCAAGTTATATTCCTTTCCCATTATCACACCATATTACTTACAGTATGCATTCAGTCAAGAGAGAGAGAGAGAGAGGGATATGCAAGGGGAAGAGAGAATAATATGGACAGAGAAGAAAGAGTAGAAATATGAGGTGAGAGGAATGGATATGCAAGTAAAGAAAGGGATATGTCAAGAAAGAGAGTAGGATATGGAGAGAAAAGAGAGGCAGTAGAAAAAACTTGAGGAAAGAGGAAGGGCTATGTTTGGGAAGAAAGGGATATGCATAAAAGAGAGACGAAAATGGAGATAAAAGAGAGACAGTAGAAATGTGAGGAGAGAAGCAAAGAAAGGAAGAGATATGCAGGGAAAAGAGAGGGATATGCAGAGAATGGAGAGGTAGGAGAAATATGAGAGAGAGGCAAGAATGTGCAAGAATTTGGAAAGGCCTGGAGAGAGGCAAGAGAAAGGAGAGGTCTGGAAAGAAAAAAAAGGAAAGAAGAAAGGGAAAAAATGGGAGAGATGTAGGGAAAGGTGAGAAGAAAGGTAGGGGAAAGGAAAGGAGAGGCAGGGGAAGAGAAGTTAAATGTGTCAAAAAAAACTTACATCATAATTTTTCTTTTTTGTAATCTTCATTGTTTTATGAGAAAAAAGAAACTGCATTTTGCTATTTCTTAAGTACTTGTATTCCATATTATCAGAGATACACTTCCATAAGAAAGCATTTTTACCAATCAAATAGCCACTTATACAATAAATGTTTTTTAATATATACTTTGCATGAGTAATTAATTTCTCTGGAGTTTCTCCCTGAATTCTTATGTACCTGAGTAAGTTTTCACACACTTCACAATAAAAAAAACATCATTCCTGTAAAAGTCCTTTTATTAACAATATCATACAAAGCTTTTCCATACAGAACAGTCAAGTGGAGTTGTTTCAGAATGTGTTTTCATGTGTCGTTTTAAGCTACCATTTACTGAGAAAGATTTCCCACACACTTCACAGTGATAGGGAGTTTCTCCTGAATGTGTTCTTAAGTGAATTTTTAAGGCATCATTTCTGCTGAAAGCTTTGTCACATATCTGACAGTTAAATGGAGTCTCTCCTGTGTGAGTTCGCAGGTGAATTTTCAAAGAACCATTTGTAGTGAAAGATTTTTTACAAATGTCACAAAAAAAGGCAGTTTCTCCTGTATGAATAGTCATGTGCTTTTTCAAGTTTCCTTTTTCTGAGAATGATTTACCACACACTCCACAGTGAAAAGGAGTCTCTCCTGTGTGGGTTTTGAAGTGCCTTTTCAAGTTGCTGTTTTTTGAGAAAGTTTTTTCACATAAGTCACAACGGTAAACTTTGTTCCCAGGATTTGAATTCATAACTGTTAACAAACGTTTTATAGTTTTCATAAAGAGTTTCTGTTGGTTGTTAGAATTCTTTTGAGAACAAGCTTTTTTAGGGTTTAAACCTGGAAGCATAAAAAAGACAAAAATAACTGTCACACATTAAAAAAAGAACTATCAATTAAGTAAGACTGTAATGTGTAATACTAAAAATTTTCAAAGTTTGGACTAAGGTCAAAAACTACCATAAAAGTCTATTTTCTTTAAGTTTGTTTTTAAAAGAAGTTAAAAACCTGAAAAGACACAGGCAATTATGACTCTTTACAGCTTCCTATTCTTTTATATCTATGAATTGGCATGACTGTTCTTGGGAAATTTGCTTTCTTGACATTTTTGAATTCAGAGTTGTTCTTTTCCTAAACTGGTTACCTTACCAAGGCTAGAGAGAGCAGTCTACTCTACCTTTTTACCTACTGGTGGTAGAAATAATATTAAAGAGCCTGCACAACTTGCCTTAATAAACAAGTGACTACTTTAACTGAATACTTACTGTAAAATATATGTGGCAAATATGGACCTTCGTGCCTGCAAGAAAATCAGTCGGAGTTTTTACACCTGAGCTATCAGTGCACGGCAGAGGGAAAGGGAAATCCTAGCGTATTATTTTTACGAATGTAAACAAATGCCAGACAGCCATAGTGCTTGATTCATTTAATACACACACACACACACACGTCAATTGGATGCCAGAAAGTAATATAAATGCCTGATCCATGAGGGAGAAGGTAGAGTCCCTCTCACATCATTGCAAGAAGATCAACTATTGGTAAAGTTTAACAAATACACTTTCAAAAAGGTCATGTGTCAAAATGGTGTTATTATTCTTGACATTGTTATTACGATATATATATATATATATATATATATACTTCCTCACTAATTTTCATTGTATTAAAAAGCTATTTATAGAATTTTAATAAAGCCAAAACATGAAACTGAATTTATACATTTTTTTTTCTTGAGAAGTGACAGCAAAAATATTAAACACTATTCATTTATTAGATAAAAGAGCATAATTTGGCAAAGTATAACAGACATGCCCGCAAAAAGAGTAATAGTGGTGTCAAAAGAAAGACCATCCATTTGATGCTTTTTTGTGGGAAGGGTGGCATTTGTTAAATTTCGCTCAAACATTCAATGCCCTTGAAACTGCAGACCCTTTGCAGTAAATGTTAATTTGACAGAGTTCAGAAGTGGATAATAATTATTTTATGTATGAAAAGTTTTGTCTTCTATTCTTATCAATGTTATTAACATAATAATAGAATTTGTAGGGTTAAACTAAAGTCTGTTTCTTAAGTGGAAACCCAATAAAACATTAACATTATCAAAAAAGAGGATTTTTTAAAGTATTACCCAAAAACATTATTTTGGTAATTAAGATTAAATTCTTTATATTATACAAATATTTTTTACAGTATTTAGAACCAAGAAATGTAAAACTTTGAAGCTTACATGTATCTTATTTCTTCTGATAAGATTACTTTCTGTGGTTTCAGTAAAATTTATAAGAAAGTCCTTTGCAAAAAGAACAAAATAAAATTTTCAACTTTACTCATATAATGAGACTAACATTGCTTTCAACAACATGTAGAGAAGGAGTATAGTAGATGATGATGAGGTTGAATTTTTCTGTATGGAATATTATATATAAAATTAATATATATATATATATATATATATATATATATATATATATATATATATATAGATAGATAGATAGATAGATAGATAGATACACACACACACATTATATTGGGGGTTCGATTTTCGGCAGTGGATGCGCACTGCTGATGAGTCTTAAAAATAGGACAAAACAGTTGTCCAGGGCTTTTACACATTCTGTTGCAGTTTCTAGGTCTAGATATGGTGAATTATTATGATTAAAATATATATATATGTATGTATTAATCAATTCACCCCAAGCAAGGAGATGAAGCCCATTAAGATGCAAGGGGCTACTGAGAGTGAAAGAGAAGGAATTGGAAACCCAATCCTAAATAGGAAACAAGGGATAAATCTCTACTCTTGTAGACTGGAGAGGAGTGTGTACTGGATGATAGGTGAACCTATATACTCTTATTATAACCTATCTACTCCTATATATAAATATATTGGTGCATTGCCAAGAGGTTAGAATGTTCACTTTTTGACCATGAGACCCAGATTAGAATTTAACCATGATTAATTTGTCAGGAAGGCGACTTCTTGATGTTATTGATCTGGGAATTGATCCCAGCATGTGGCTCTTCACTAAAGTGCCTGAAAACCACATCATGGGTCGACTCGAGACTTGTGAATGAAATTGGGTAGATGAAACAGTTCAGAAGCTGATAATATTGTCTCCCCAGACCGATAACATCAAGGAGTCAACTTCCTGACAAATGAACAATATATAAGTTTGGTTAAATACTAACAATAGCAGGACAGACTGAGTTCTATAGCCTTGGATGGCACATAATTGACTGAAATACTAACAAAATCTCCTTATTAATTACGTTTTTATTTAGTTTTTTGACGTTCCTGATTATTTTATTGATTTCAAGGTCCTATTTCAAAATATATTTTCCAATGTCTGAGAACTTTTGGCTAATGTTACCCATTACCAAAGACACTTGGTTTTCGCTATATTGTCCGTTTCTTTTTGAACATCATTCACTGTTGCAGTTAAGTCGATGCTGGTCAGTAATGGCTAAAGCTAGCCAAAATTATACAGACATCGGAAAAGTATTTTCAAATATGAACCAGAAATCAAGAAATAACCATGAACATCAAAAAAATAAAAAATAATGAAAGAACTTATGATAGTATTTAAGCAAACACGTGTAAATAAAAAATTGCTACTCAAATACACGATATGTATATATATATATATATATATATATATATATATATATATATGACGGACTCTCGTCGTATTTGATGTATGAGGGTCAAGCAGCTCAGTTCCTAGTAACTGACAGCCAGACACCAGCACACATGATTTGATTATAGTGGTGAAGGCTTTGTGCAGAACCAACCACACTTTTGGAAGGGCTGAATACAGATGCCTGGTGCACTATGTGCCACAACGTCCCCAAACGACCTCTCGCAGATTTTGAATTCAGAGTTGTCCTTCTTCTAGACCAGTTGCTATCCAAGACTATAGAATACAGTCTGTCCTGCTATTTACCCATAGCTGGAGGAGGAAGAAGAGAATTAATACCTTTCCCAAGGGTACATAAATGAATGTAATGGATTTGACTGGAATTCAAACTCGGCTCTCTGATTCCTCAATCCAAGCTGCTATCCACTACTCCACCATGCCTCCCTCAAAAGTAGACACTGAAGTTAACACCCAGAAGAGACAGTCTGTCTCATGCTAAACACAATTATCAGGCTATGTTTAACATGTATTGACTGTCGCCTCTGGGTGTTGACTTCAGTGTCTACTTTTACATTTACATACACTCTATCCCTGATACTGAGCACTTTAACCCATAAATACAGCATACCATAAAACTATATTTTACTATATATATATATATATACTGGACTCTCCTGTCATTTCCAATGTATGAGAATCAAGCAGTTTAGTTCTCAGAACCAACAGCCAGACTAGCTGCACATATCGTTTGATTATAGGGGTGAAGGCTTGTGCAGAAGCAACTGCACTTTTTGGAAGAGCCAAATACTGAGAACTGGTGCACAGTATGCCTCAAGGTCCCCAAATGACCCTCGTCAAGTTTTAAATTCAGAGTTGTACTTCTCTGAGACTGTTCACCACCCAAGGCTATAAAAGCCAGTCTGTTGCATTATCTCCCCATAGCACAGAAGAGATGGATTCATACTTCCTAAGAGTATTAGTATATAAGTGAATGTAATGAACTCGACTGTAATTTGAACTCGGTCCTCCAATTTCTGAATCTGAGCTGCTATCCATTACTCCACCATACTCACTCACTCTCTCTCTATATATATAAGAAATATTATCCAATTAAAAAGTCCATTAACTGCTTTTTTATATATATATATATATATATATATATATATATATATGTAAAAAAGCAGTTAATGGACTTTTTAATTGGATAATATTTCTTATTACTATAAAGATTACTTTAGTGGAGATATGTATTTGAATTGCCATCCAAACTCATTTAGGAACAGTCAAATTAATATCTACTGGTCTAAATCGTTGAAAGTCTTATTAAAGAAAATATACCTCATAGCAGCAATCAAACCTGCATCTATTTTTTAATTTTTTCTGGGAAAACTCCTATTAGCCAGGTGTTTATTAGCCATCTTTACAGCAAAGCGAGCTTCAGTTAGCTTTTAAAAAATGTACCTCTCTCAATTGGGACTTTTCACTGTCTAAAATCTAGTAATTTACATTTTCAGGTGCATGTGGGCTACTTTTTAATCATTTCATCCTAAGCAAGGCAATAAAGCCACTAAGACACAAGGAGTTATTGAGTGTCAAAGAATCAGAAAAAGAAGACATTATTTAGAAATGCGAACAATAAAAGAAGATGAATCAAATAGACTGTAGATAACAATTGACATTGCATTTAAATTTTTGAAGATCAAAATTGGCTGGAAAACAAGCTGGAAGAAAGTTCCACAAGTGAGAAGGGCAAGAGAAAAAACTGTCAGCATAGAACTTAGTTACATTTAGCCATTTCAACTGTAAAATGATGAGACCTAGCTGCCAATCTAGTACTGCACTTAAATTCATAAAGTAGGTACGATTGAGGAAAGTTCATCAGAACAATTACCATGAATGTATTTATAGAAAAAGCACAGCAATGTTATGGCAATGGTAAAGTAACTGAAGATGAGATATTTAAAATTGAAACATTTTTTTTTTAATTGTACAAGAATAATTCTTTTCCAAATGAATACTGTATTAACAATTTTGGGAATAAGTATAAATTATGTTGCAATGATTTTTCCAGCTACAACTTGCATGAAGATAAATTGTAATAAACTTTTTCCTTAAAAGTAAATTGTAGGACTTGTCCAAGTATAAACTGTACAGAAATAGATCATAAACTTATAGAAGCCAATTGCCTTTATGTTGTGGAGTAAATAAGACATCCCTGGTGACACAAAATGATCTATGCAAGGCACCTTAAATAAAGAACTCAAAAGGAGTCAAGGGAAGTCTATTGGCTAAGCAAGACAATATTATAACTGCTAGGAGTGAGTTCCTTTAGGTTATCTGCTCTGTAGTACTTGGCTTGTGTTTGTTGGAATTCATTACAGATTATCAATACATGATCAACTGAAGGACTTTTTCAAGTATAAAATGCACATTGTCACCGGTAATAGTTTAGGGTCCAGTTAGTGATATTCTATTATAGAGGCCAATTTTCTTTATGAAATGCAAAATCTCACTTGGTTTGGTATTTTTGAAGAGTTATTTCAGATTACTGCTCTGTCATACTTGGCTTGTGTTTGTTGGAATTCACTGCAGACTATCAATACACACTCAATTGTGGACAGTTCCTGACACGGTATACACAATGGTGGTTCTTTGTTTTTGAGTAAGTGTTGGTAGGTAGCATTTGTATGTCCTATATGGATTCTGGCTAAGACCACCTCAGCATTTAATGGATTTTTTTTAATGGGTATACATGTTCAATTTTATTTTAATGGGTATACATGTTTAATTAAACACATTACACTAGAATGGGGTTTCCCACATCACAATAGCTGTTCACAGATTCTTGGTATATTTGTAGGTGTACACTCTCCACAACATCCCATCCCAACTCAACTGGGCTGATGTCTGGCAAACACGGTGACCACACCATTTGCTAGAAGCCTCTAGAATGCTCCTTAAACTAATTCCTGTCAACCTAGCCTGATGATACAGTACATTATCCTGTTGGAATAACTGGAGTCCATGAGTTGTGAAACAGTACAATTTAGTGCTTAGAAGTCTAAACATGTTTAGGTGGATGAGTAGATTCAACACACCCTATGTGAATATAATCTACACAATTATGAAATGGCTATCAGCCTACATAGTACCTTGTTGACAACTGGGGTCTATACCACACCTGAACCCAACTATCAGCCCAAAACATAAGGAGTTATGATTCAACTGACCACACTGCATGTTGCCAGTCCTTCAGCACTGTTTATCATGAGCCCAGTGTTGTGGTGTTAACAGGGGGCAACCTGGTGGCTTTTCTGAACCTATATTGCATAGAAACTAAAGATCACTGAACTGACCTGCTGCATATGTATCTGGTAATTGCTGTATTCAACATGGCTGTGAGTGGAGTCAGTTTGTTATTACAGACAATTCTAGCTAGACACCTCTGGTCACAATCATGTGGTTTGATAATATATTGCTGGTACATCCGTGACATTGAGGGATGTTAAATGTCTCCACAATTTCAGAAATGGAATACCTTATCAGCCTGGCCCTCATAATTCCTATTGCCTTTCATGGGTGTGGCCTAGCTGATGTTCACACTGACTCACCAGATAATAAAGCATGTTTAAATTATTCATATCACACTCAAAATGAATGAATGACACAAGGTTAGTATGGTAGTGAGGTATCAGGTGCTTCAGGACTGGAGTTTTATAGTGGGTAGTATTTGCAGGCTTCATCATGTCTCATCAGAAGCAAATCAAATGCCAGGCTTAAGATTAAAGAACTGGCACTACTTAAATAAACTGGTCCTCTCATAAAACATTTTATGGGTAATAATCAATTCATAGCATTTGTTGAAATAAAAAAACAAATGATTTTTTTTTTATCAATTTAGAAGGAGGATCCTGCTTATAATATCAAAACACTATCAAATAGCTCTCTGACCTTTACAGAGTTATCTGCACTTATTTTTTTTTATTTACAAATGTCAGGAAAATGTGCCTATCTAAATTCAGATAACTGGAGAGACTAGGGATCAATTTTACAAAAAGACCCCCCCATCTAAAATGATAAAAGAGAAAAATCAATATTTTTTGGATTCTGACAAATGTCATGACCTAAGGAAAGCCTAAAGAATGATAATCTATAAAAATTATTTCCCAACAAAATTTACCTTTTTTTTTTTAATACTGAGTGGACCACTCTATTTTTGTAGTGCCAAAGAAATTAGAGCTTCAGACTGTGGCTGCCCACAATGAAGGTAACAGAGGTTTATGCAATTAATTTTAAGGGTCATTCCAGTAGTTCAAAGCAGACTCAAGAAATTCAGCAATGTCCCCACTTTGGAAAACTTCAAAGGACAAGGGAGATAATCGAAGATATCACCTTGTGTAGGAAGAAAAGTCCTGAGATGTCAAAAACTGCCAAAGGATCACAGGCAAGGATATTTTGGCCATTTTGAACCACACATGTATCAAAATATGTTGGTAGATACTCTGGCAAACATTGCATAATGCTGGCTTCTATGGAAAATGATGACGGAAGATTCCGGTGCTCCAAACCCAGTATGTAAAAACTTGTGTTTTTCAGCTAGTGAGTCCGCTAGCCTGATTCGTGTGTATAGGATCATAAAGAAGATTTTGTACAAAAACCTAAGTCTGTTTAAAAAAATTACATGGAAGATCAGTAGATCTTGAAACAAAACAATGAACATAAACATATGCCAAAGTTGATCAAGAAATGGTTCATGGACAATAATGGCAATATTTTAGAGTCGACACAAGACCCAAAGACTTGATGAGGAGTATAGGACCACTTCTCTCAGCCTGCTGCTATGATTTCCATAGCAAATAGTAGGTTTTTACAAGATAGAGTTTTTAGCCTCATGCCCAACCAGTTTTAAATTCAATCTTGTCCTTCTCCCAGACTAAAGAGCTAAATCTACCCTGATATTTAACTCATAGCTGGAGGGTAAAAGAGATGGATTCATACCTTTCTCAAAGGTGTTTGTGCATAAGTGAATGCAATGAACTCAACTGGAATTCAAACTTGGCTCTGTGATTTCTCATTCCAAGCCACTGCTATACCACATGCACATCAATGTGCATATTTTAGAGAAGCAAAGTCAAAATCCAGACCTAAAGTCAACTGAAATTGTGTAGAGAACTGAAAACAGGAGGAGGTTTTGAGGAGCATGGAACCACCTCTTAATTGCTGGTGTTCCCAGGTCCACTCTGACCCGGGGTGGTAGCACCTGTTAAGGTCCCAGCTATGGGCAGATAGTTGACCCCCAAACTGGAGTCAAAACACTATGAAAGTGTAAAAATAAGTTCTAATACCAGTAATACATTTTTGTAAAACGTTATTACCAGCAATGAATGTTTGAAGAAAAAAATTATTACCAGCAATACATTTTTGGGAAAAAAAAAAAGTATTACCAGCAATACATTTTTGGAAAAAAAAAAGTATTACCAGCAATACATTTTTGGAAAAAAAAAAGTATTACCAGCAATACATTTTTGGAAAAAAAAAGTATTACCAGCAATACATTTTTGGAAAAAAAAAGTATTACCAGCAATACATTTTTGGAAGAAAAAAAGTATTACCAGCAATACATTTTTTGAAAAAAAAAAGTATTACCAGCAATACATTTTTTGAAAAAAAAAAAGTATTACCAGCAATACATTTTTGAAAAAAAAAAGTATTACCAGCAATACATTTTTGAAAAAAAAAAAGTATTACCAGCAATAAAAATCTTGTCAGCATTAAATAACCCATAGAGGTTGATATGCTGTAAAACAAACCAAACTAAACCAAACCTGAAAACAGGAGTAATGTTAAGGAAGCCTTTCAGCCTTAAGGACCTGGAAACCTTAGCAAAAGTGGAGTGTCCCGAAATCCCTTTTAAAATTTGTCAGAATCTGGTGATGATGAAGGGAAACTGGTTACAGGCTGTGGTAGCTAATGCGGAAGACACAGTGTTGATAGCAGACACAGAAAGGGTTATACAGGATCTACTAGAGAAGGTAGTAAAGGAAAGTGAGAAGAAAGAACTAAACATCAATTGTAAGAAAACAGAATGTATGGTTGTCAGTAAAAAGAAGAAAACATCATGTGAATTACAAATTGGAGATAGACCAAAATCAAGCAAATACAAAAATTTAAATATCTAGGAAGCGTTTTATCAGAGGACAGAAAGTGTGACACTGATATCCAAAGGCATATTGGGATAGTGAAAAATGCTTTTCAAAAGCTAAGCAAAGTATTAAGAAATAGGAGAATTTTGTTAGAAACAAAGAATACTGAACTGTTACGTAATATCAGTCCTCCTATATGGCAATGAATATTGGACAATCTCCTCGTCGATGAAGAGAATTTAAGCAAAAGAAATGTGATTCTACAGAAGGATGCTGAGGATACCATGGACTGAAGATGTGAGCAATGAAGAAGTTTTAGAGAACGTGTAAACAAAAAGGACATTACCACTTAACATCAGAGAAAGTTGAAATTTCTCAGACACATAATGAGGAAAGAGGGCTTAGAAAATTTGACACTGACTGGGAGTACTGAAGGCAAGAGTGACAGAAGCAAGCAGCACATAGCCTAGCTAACGAGCTTGTGTAAATAGTTGTTAGAATATGGATTAGGAGAAATAGCAAAAGGACAAAATTTACTAAGAGTTACAAAAGAGAGGAAATTGTGGAGAGACATGATCCTCATGTCCTGAAAAGACAAGGCACATAGAAGAATTGATTACTAAGATATAGATATGAATATGTCTTTTGTGATCAAAATGCACATGCTTTCCAAAACAAAGCTAGTAATTTTATCAGCACTGAGCAGACCCTAAATTTACTCCAGTCCTAATGAGTGGAGCAAATATAAGAAAGGGGCTCCTTGCTTCAGACACCTATTGGGACTTCAAACCACAAGTGGAACATATATTCCTACTAGCTAAAGAGTCTGGAAGAATGGTCAGTACTACTCCACAAAGTATCTGGCTCCTCCTGACAAGAGTCAAATCAGACCAAAAATTGGAGTATTTTTGGTATATCTGAGATGGTGCTGCCCAGTCCTCAATGTTCAGCTTTGATAGAGCTCAAAAGCATTTACATGGCATTATAGGTGATGAATTATTTTCCACTATATAATCCCTTTCCCACAGATGAAACATTACTAGGATCTCGTTACTCTACAGGGTGTCCCTAAAGTCTAGGCATATAGGCAAAAATGTATATTTTCAAGAAATGAAATTTTCAAAATTTTATTGAATTGGAATATTAACAAATAACATCTTCAATATGATTTCCCTTATTTGCGATGCAAAGGTTGATGTGCTTTGCAAGATTCATGTAAACTCTATGCAATACCTCCACATTGCCATCAATTTTAGCACATTCACTCTATATATGTCCAATCAAATGTGTTGTATCTGTGATTTTCATCGAGTACACCTTCTCCTTTAGCATACTCAAAAAGTCAGTACTTTCTTCTTTCGACAAAAGCATGTTTAATCTGTGGAAGTAAAAAAATATAGATAATATAGATAATATAGATAATGAGATTTCCTGTATGTCCAGATTTTAGGGACAATCTGCATTGATATTTTCATGGTAAATAATCAGACGAGCTACATTCCTTAGTTTCTCCAGTTCATACGTTTACAGCTTGGACACACCAGGCCACATACAGGGCACTGAGTCAGACACATTTGCTTTGTATCTCTTTTAGTAAGGAGGAAGTTCCTCTCAGACAGCTTCTTTCCCAGAACTGTCACTTTGTGGAAGAGACTCCCAAGATGATGCTTCCCCAATCTTGACCACTTCAAGTCTGGAGTCAACTGTTATCTGTTCTATATATCCTCATAATATGTAATTCATATCTTCTCCTATTATACCCTTGCAACAACCTCATTCAGTAAACCACTACCTTGAATGGCGCTTGAGCCTTGTATTGAATGAACAATTGTATAAAAAATACTTCATATTCTTCATGCAAAAGGCAACTGCGAATGTGAATTACATATCAGGAGCATCAAAATCCAGCAGGTACAGATATAAGTACCTGAGCAGGACAAGGTTGTTAACTATTACAACAGAGATTGTGACACAAACCTGAAGGTGTATAAGGATATTCTTAAAAATACAGAAAAGTGTGCTAGACTGATATATATTGTCTAATATTGGAGTTTCCTCACAAATGATTTTGATGATGCAATTTTGTTTTTTTACAAATTATCAACCCTTAGGAGTTATTTAAATCTGAAACATATTTCAGTTTGTAAGAGGTTGCTTACAGTACCCAATGTTATTAAGCGGTTCCCCACCTAAGTACAGACCAAGCTGCTTAACTTTGGTGAGCGAATGCTAATTGGTGTTTTCAGTAAGACTTGAAGCAACAAAGACATGGTTCTACCAACAAATGCTGAGAATACCATAAATGGGATATGTGAGCAATAAGGAAGTTTTAAGGAGAATAGGAACTACAAGAAAAAATTGTGACTAACAGAAAAAGACAATTGAAAATTTGGGGCAAACATAATGAGGAAAGATGGATTGGTAAATTTAGTACCCTCAGGACAGATTGAAGGCAAGATACAGAGAGGAAAGCAGTGAGAAACCTTGACAAGTTTAAGCAAATGGATGGAGAAAAAAGCATCACAAAGACAAAGAAGGAACAAGTAATAGTGAAAACAACAAGAAGCAGGATGCTGTGGAGGGTCATAATCATCTATATTTTCAAGGGATATGATACAGGGAGAAATTTCATAAAAAAAGTTTTTGGCACATTATCTCTTATAATTAGTTTATTTTTGGCCATATTTCTTTGTTATATTTTACATTTTTTTTTTTTTTTAAACTGTTATAACAAAAGTATTATTTTTCTTTCTGAAATCAATTCAAGTGCCATTAAGATGCAAGGGGCTACTGAGAGTGAAAGAGAATGAGAAAACTTTAGAAAGAACTGGAAGCCCAATCCTGTTCAAAAGACCAGGGAGGTGTTTGAACTGGGAGATAGGCAAGCATATCTACTACTACTATTACTACTGAGTTTAACTTAGTTTAGAGGAGTGTGAACCAGATGATAGGTAAACATATCTACTCCTATTAAGAGAAAAAAAAACCCCAAATAGCAAACAAAATTTCAGAGTTTAGGTGGAGATGTTAGGAGTATAGAGTTTAAGTAGACTTTAGAAGGATCTTAATACTCATAGTAAACAGAAAACAAATGATCAACCTTTACTTCTGTTTAAAAGACCAAGGAGGAGTGTGAACTGGGCGATAGACAAACCTATCTACTATTATTGAGTTTAGCTTAGTTTCAGCATATGGCCAAAGTATATGGCACTGAATGGAGACTGAACTGTTTTTTCAGATAATTATTAAATATAATAATTATCTGAAAAAAAACAGTTTTTTTACACTATCACAAAAGAATTCAAGTTATAACTACAGGGTGGGGCAAAAGTCACAAAGGAGTTTCAATATTTAATAACTCTAATTTTATGGTTAGGCCTTGTAATATTTGGAGTCTGAATTTGTTACATTTTTGTTTTAAATATTTGTGTTTCCTTAAAAGCTACAGAGGATTGTTGAGAGCACATATTTGGGGGCTAATGAGTGAGTATAGATATTTTCCAAATGTTTGCGATTGAATGCTTTCAACAATATGCTTTTCAAGACCCCTGGTGTAATCTATACATATTGTTAGCCTAAAACATTGTTTTAAATACCAGTTCGAACACCGTAGAAGCTTTTCTTTAGCCTTTGATGTTGTGATTTTATGGTTAGGGCTTCTAATATTTATATGAATTTTTTGTTTATTTTAAATTTACAATATTATAGCATTATGTATAGCATAGGAAGACTAATTTGAACAAATTAAATTAATTAAAAGAAAATTTCAAATCTCTGTATGACTTTAGGCATACTCAGTAGTTCTGGCACATAGAGCCTCAGGTGAGGAATAAACTCACTTCTCTTTGAAAAAAACAATAAGAGTTTAGGACAGCACAATAAAACCAAACTCCCAAATAGTGGGTGAACTTCTTACAATGTCACTTTTTTTTTTTTACTTTAAAAAAAAAAAAAAAATCAAGATGAGTCATCAGTGATGTTTTCAGGGCTTCATTAAGTTTCAGGTTTATCAACGACAAACTCTTTTCCACCAGGTAACCCTGCTTGTGTTGATCAAATACAAGCTCTCATCTTCATTGCCATATGTAATGTATTCTTCGGACATGCTTGTTTTAGTGGGTTTTTTTGCAAGGGTGGGTTGAAGGGGTTATATGTTTTGACCATTCTGCCATCAGCCAATGAAATACTTCCACATAAGTTTATTTCTTCTAGTTTCTTGAGAGCTTATTTGGAGTTGTTCACCCTTCTGGCAATGTTTAACCTTTGTCCCCACAAAAAACACAGTGTGTCAAAAGAACAGTTTTTTCTTTTGATGCTGCTATTATTTTAACTACTTTCACTCCTCAGCAATGTTTATTGTTTTAAAAAGTGATTATTAGAATTGGAATAAAATCTGAACATATGAAAGTGAATCTACACATTTTCTTTGTTCTCGAGAATTGACAAAAAAGTATTAAAACACTGTTAGATTGTTTATTTACCATATTTATAAATTCTCAAGAACAAAGAAAATGTGTAAATTTTAGGTTTGATTTCAATTTCAATCATTGCTTTTTAAAAGCATAAACATTGCCGAGGAGTGACACACTGTTTTTTTGCAGGCATAAAGGTCAAACATTGTCCACTTTCTTTAATGTTGTAAGTTATTTACTATCTTCTTTCCCTTTTTTCCCCCCCTAATTTTATATCTCAGTTGTTACTTTATATTTGAAGATAATATTCAACCTTATCACATTATTATTTTTGAAGACAAGATGAAGGATTAAAAAAAGAAAAAAGAAAATTACAGTAAATATATAAAGCCTAAATCTAATGCCAACATATATTTGTTAATTTATTTTTTACTGTCCACTAAGAGATATTTTTATACTGCAACTCAACACAAGATCAGGACAATATTCAGAAGCAGCTACATTCTGTGAGGAAATCTCTTTTGAGTAAAGCCTAACACAAGGAAGAACATGGTCAAGACCTCCATGTACTCCATTCCTTGTGTGTAGTAAAGAATATAAAGGTGGAATAACCTGGAAGAATATAAAAAAAGCCATACTGACAAGTGAAACAAAACAATGAAATCATGCATAGCTGACCATGTATGGAGGGAAATGTGTAATCATTAGCCCCTGTGGAATGAATTGAAAATACTGGACAAGGAAGAACACTGGAGAGTTAGATGTCTGGAAGAATCAGTGCATATGCTAGATTATGACAACCTCCTTAGTAGGCCTAGCATATAAAGACAATATGGGAGCCAAATAAAGAAAGACAAATGTTTCCAAAAGCAGCAGCAACTGTAACAAAAGGGAAAATCTTCAGTGAGTGCATGACAAGCAACAGCAATACTCATCAGCATTTCAGTTAGGTTTAAGGCTCCAAGTTCTTCATGGGACAATAGCCTAGTGGATTAAAGTGCTGGTTCTTGAATTTGGTGACATAGTAAATGTGAGTTCAATCCCTGAGTCAAGCCGTAAATACTTGGACTCAGCAGAAACAGTGAGCAATAATTGAGCAGTACTAAAAATAAGAATTAGATGAGATATCCCCAGACATGGGCAATGGAATGAGAACAATCTACTCGCATTGATTAAATAAAGGGTTCAGCTTGAAATTCCCTGCAGATTACTTGGATTGATATACACCTGATGAAGGCCAGGACACTATGGTCGAAATGGGATAACAACAACAAACAATAGTCCATGTGTAAATGATACATTTTTATCGACATTGATGTTTTTTTGTTTTTTTTTAAGTATCAGTTTTCTAAAATCTTACCAAAGTTTTTTTTTAAGTATCATCTTCATATATTATTCACATTAATTTTTCTAGAAATAAAGATGAAGCAATTTCTTGAAAATTAAAATACAGTTTTTCTACTGGATCATTAACTTATCTATATCTGTCTATATTTCTGAGATGAAGTCTTGTAATTATTTACATTGTTCGGGGACTGTTGTCCTCATATTTCTGACATGTCAGCCGTTGTACATGGTGAATATGGCAATAAAGATGATGACAACAGTCTGAACAATGTAAATAATTAACTTATCTATATCATAAAACATTATCTGATTGTCTGTGATTGATTCTGTATGGGGGTCATGCAATATTTATGTGTATGTCTATGTTATACATGAATGAGTAACTTATGTGTGTTTGTGCCATTTAATGTACACAAGCACACAATTTGAGTTTGAAATAAGACATTGGAATAATACACTTGTCTAGACAACTCCTACTCTAGTCTGGGCAATAAAATCAAAGTTATAGACATGAAAAAAAAAAAATTGAAACCCTAAAATTTCTGATAATCGTGATTCTATTGAACTTTTATGGAATTATACGATAACAGAATTATTTTTTAATTTTGGAGAAATTTGAGTTAAAATATATATGCACACACGCAAACGTACACACACACACACACAATTTAATGAAATTGAAACGGACATCTATGTCGCTAAGGTTTATTTCCGTCTGGCAACAAATCCTGGTTAACAGGGAAAAGTTTATAAGCTGGTCCTTTGACGTTATTTTTATGCTTCTTTTTGTAAACAGAATAATTTTTTTAATAATAAATTTAGTATTAGTTAGTATTAGTATCTTAAAAATGGACAAACAATTTTAGAGTTGAAATTTGATTATTCTGCCGACAGCGAATCGATAGGTACTGAATTCATATTTCTTAAGAACTAAAATCTGGGATACTTCGCTCCAATGAGGAGAAGTCAATGTCTTAAGAAAATAAAACAATTTTTATTTTTTATTGATAAAAATTATGCTTTTTTTAACTACAGTCACTAAAAATTATCACGTTGAATTTCTCAAGTTTTCATAAAATTAAGTAAGGTAGTGAAACACATGTAGAAAAATTATATTATTAGCAAAATTTTCTAATAGGAAATTTCAAAAATAATTTAATTCATTTGTGAATAAGTCCTGAAAATTTCATTAAAATCCGACAATTATTTGATTTTTGCAAGAATTTTCAAATTAATGTCTGTCACCGCAAAAAGAGGCCAAAATTTGCTATGCAAAAAGTTAGTACAACCGCTGACGCAAGAAAACAAGTTTTTTAATCCAATTTCAAATGTTCTAAAAAAGGAGTAAAAAAAAAAATTAATTAATCAAAAAATACTTTGATCCTTCCTCTTAATAATAACAACGATTTTGACGATAAAACTGTTTTCATTACGTTTTTGGAGCATAAATGCTGATATTTTAGCGATTTCGTGGAAGTACCTCTTTAAAGAATGGTCATATATCGCCTTGTCACAGATGTAAACAATTTGGCTAAAAATTTGAAATATTGTTAAGTTTGGCGTTTCAAACAATTTTTGTAATAAAAACATTAATTTCTTTTTTTACAACTTTGAATTTGAAAAAAATCATGCATCCGAAATAAAATGAGGAAATAGGGTCCGAAATTTCATTTTTTTTTCTGTAAAAAATGTTATTTATAAGCTATCTTTCATGACGCGACGAAGAATACATGAATGGATGTATTTCAATTTACATGGGGAGATATAGATTCGGTAAATAAACTGAGAGAAGCTAAGCAGGATAGGGGAACAAAATCCTTGTTTTGACTTCCATCTACATTTTTTTCTCCTTCATAGAATAATGGGAATAATTCTTGGCTTGTAAAATTTTGGTTTCATCACTTCGAACGATATTTTCGTTTCATTTCGTCTTTACTGCTCCAAACGATTTTTGCATAATACTTTCTAAATTACTTACCAATGACTCAGAATATGAGGCTAGTTCAAAAAGAATAATAGAATGTAAGGGGAGTAAATCAGTATTTTGGTAAACCTTTTGAAACGCTTAACTTTACAAAACTCTAAATTTTACAAGGATTTTAAATTTAAAGAAAGTGCTAATTTGCCAAGGAATAAATTCAAACCGCTAAATAAATAATAAAAAATAAAAATTATTATTTATTTACGTAGGGTTTTGTTTTTCACTTTTTTTAATTAAATGTTTTAAAATTGTTATTTCGAATGGCATATAAAATAAAGAATAGATAAATAAAAAGAACATTTTGATCTTCTTAAATACTATAAAAACGTTTTTATAAACTTACCTAGATGTTTTATTCATTTTTTTTTTCATTTTACAGCCCAACAAGTTGTCGTCTGCATGTCAAGGAAAATATTTTTCTTAATGGCTTCACATAATGAAGAGCATTTGTTTAAAAAGATGACTATTCTTTTTATTCACAGGACATTTATTCAAAGACAATCGCTTGAAAAAGCAGAAGAATTAAAAAAAAAAACAAAAAAAACAACAACAATGTATATATTATTCAAGAAGTCGAGATGTTTCTTTTACGGAGCAATTCCAATAACATGGCCTGTGTTGGATAGGCCGAGGAAATGACCGGTGTCTCATAACAATTGTCCCCGATGAATTTAAAGCCCATATCTTTTTATGGAGATTTTCTAAGCGTAGATTAGATGTGGCACAAGGCCGAAAGTGTGGGGCACCCAGTGAGGATCGGACTCACTAATCAGTCGTAACTGATTTAACATGACAATCATGCTAACCATTAAATTATCGTTTTATGATTATATTTTAATTTTATTATTTTGCCTTTTAAAGTCATGAGTTCTATCAGCTGAGGATACTGTTGAAAATATGGTATGTTGAGTGCTGTGGATTCTCAACCTGGGGACCCGCGGATCCTTTAGGCAAGTTCCTAACCGTGTTACCTGCTGATTCCTTTGACCTGAATCAACCCACAACATAGAAAAAGGCGAAAATGGTGTTTAAATATAAAATATTTTTATTTTCTTGTTTTTTTTTTACAAATAAATTTTTCATAGTGTGTGTGAAGTTTCTTACAGTCCTTGTTTGTAGCTGTTTGTTAAGATGAAAAGAAATGTGATTTCTTCATGTCTGTGTGTGAGAAAAAAGAGGCAAGAGAGTAAGTAAGGAGGAAAGTGTAAATGTCATGTAGCTTGGAGAGGAAACCACATGAATAAGTAAGGAAATCTTGTTTAAGTCGCGCTGTTGTGAACTGTTGTTGTATGTTGCCATCTCTATCTCCTTCTTGTCTGGTCTAGAAACTTTGCTTATATACTCTTCAATGGGATCACAAAGCACATTTTTTGTTGTCAGTGGGAATGTGACCCATTGATTGAAAAATGTTAAATATTTATTTTCAAAAGATTAATTTATTAACTGGAAGGATGTACGAATCATCTGACTCAGAAACCATTTTTTTGCCATTTGGTATCTGATCGTCTTGCTGTTTACTTCCATCTTGGCGCCACAACAGGTTCTAAAACCCACAAAGCTGAATTAAATGAGTTGGGCATGTTTGTGCGATAGAAATTCATGTCACAAAATTTTACCTGTTCAGTGCAAAACAATAGTTTAATTACAAATTTAGAGTTAAACAGAAATATGTTCACTATTTACATTATTCGGACTACTGTCCTCATCTTTGTCGCCATATTTATTACAACGTTTCGGCTGTTGTATGCTTCGGCCTTCTTCAGGTGGTTGGAATGTCAAACTGAACCCTTTATTTTGCTCACTGGGGTAGACTGTTCTAGTTCCATGTGCCATGTGTAATGGATGTCAGTTATTAGTTATTTCCTGTTAATTCCCCTCTCCAAGTTCTCCACCGCCTTAACCAGGTATTGAACTCACACTCTTTGGGTCCTGTCACTGGATCTAACTAATGCCTTTATCCACTGTGCCATGTGTCAGATTGGAATTTGAATTCTGATCCCCGATCATTATTTTTTATGATATCCACATATCCAAGCTTACAGTACCTGGTATTCCCAAATGGTCACCCATCTTCAATTATTCAAGTGTAATGTCAATCGACATCTTTTGAAGCCTTGATCTTGTTCCCCGTCCTTCTCTTTATCCTTTCCTCAAACATGCCTCTTTACTCTTGCTCTTAACCTCTGTAACCTCTTGCATGCTAGTGGCACTTCCACCTTGATTGAGGTGAAATGCTTAAAAAAAAACAAGAAAACACTTGTGTTTCAGATTGTTGTAACTTAGGGAAGGTTACTGAATAGAATAATCACATGAAGGTTGGTAATGAACAATAATACTTAGGACAAGAACACGACTAAGATTCGCCAATGGTGTGTAGAAGTAGTAGTTAATTGCTAGAAGTGAGTCAAGTGAATTCCACAATGAATCTCCAACTGCAGGATATCTACCAACCACCCATGCGGTCAGATGTGGCACAAGGCCGAATTTAATGTGGGGTATCTGAGCCCAGAGGCTCGGCCAAAAATTCGCCGTAGACCCTGTATAAAACGGGTTCGGGTAGCTGTTTCCCCGAGACGAGACTCTGCCCTTCAACATAGGCTCATCTGGGGATCCTCTCTGACCGGAAGCAGAAAGTTTGACCAGCACAACTGGAGATGAATCTTCAACTGCAGACCAACATACAGTATTTACTACTGTATTTATGTGAATGGGAACATACCCATCAGGATCTGTAGGTATGCTACAACGCAGATTGATATGGCCATAAGGTTTTATTAGGTTCAATTATAAATAACTTTCTTTTTGGAGAAACCAGTTGAAATAATGAAAAAAGTGTCCCATCCTGACTAACTAATCATCTGTACTTCTGTATATAAAGAAAAAATAAATGGTTACCAAAATGTTTAAACTGATTCAGCGGCTTTAATTATGAAAATTTTGCTAACACCATTTGTGCATTTTACAACCTTGTGGGTAATGAATTATTTTCTACCCTGCCACTCCTTTCCCACAGATGAAACAGTGCAAGCATCTTGCTACTCTATCACTTTTTCCGTGGTAAGTGTTCAAACAAACTACATTCCTTGGTTCCACCTCTTTTAACTTGCCCTGCCATGCACATTGTGGCAAACCACCATTCATATTTCATTAGTGAGATGCAAGTGCCACTTGCACATCTTCTTCCCATCAACCACTACTTTGTGGAACACACTCCCAAAAGAATGCTTTCCCAATCACTACTCTCTAAAGTCTTGGGTTGAGCATTATCTTCCACACATATTCTCCTAAACTGCCTTGAGAGGCTGTTAGGTCTTATAGATGGTGAATATTATTGTAAAAAACAAACAAAAACAAACAGCATATACAAATCTTTTAAACAGAGAAAACAACTGGAATGCACAGCAGAGAAAATGAAAGGGTCTTGGTATCTGGGTCAGTGCACTGCCTTTTGTGTTGAACATTGTTGTATGTAACCCACTTTTCATCACCTGTTATGATCTATTAAAAAAGAACAGTTAGGATGATACAGTTGCCATGACAACTGGTCCCCCAAAATGAAAATTACTTATGAGTCAATCTAATGACCCTTTGGAAAGGTATGAATCCAACTCTTTTCTCTCCCCAGCTATAGGTAAATAGTAGGACAGACTGGGGTCTATAGCCTTAAGTGGTGACCAATCTAGGAGAAGGAAAATTCTAAATTCAAAAGTGTATGTAGCCCTGGCAAAGCACATACTGTGCAGCTAAGGAAAGGATTGTTTGCATTGACTTGATGATCCTGATTACAGTTGACTCCTTTAGTACAAATCTAAGATCAAATTTAAAGAAAGACTGTTGGAAAGCAAAGTAAACATGAAAATAATTTATTCCTTATTTTATTTCCAAACAAACAAAAAAGAAATTATGTGAAATTCCCAAATAAATGGTTTATTTCCAACATGAGATTAAAATGAGTTTTTTATAATCATTATCAAATATCTTATACAGTCTTACATCTATAAATTGGCACTATTTTAATAAAGTGGTCCCATCATAAAAAAATAGGGGAAATTTGAGCTTGGGGAATAATTTTTTTACCTTAACATTCTTCAGATATTCCTTAGGCTTTTCATAATTGGAAAATATTGATTTGTTATCGATTTATAAGAGCTGTTCTGTTTATAATATCAATACAGTGTCACATTGATCCCTGGCTTTTACAGAGTTATTTGTCTTACCTGTCTTGTGTATGAAAACACCTTTTTTAAGGAGATTACAAAAAGATTTTTTTTAAATAAAGAGCACACACACACACATATATATATATATATATATGCACATTTCATTGAATACAACAGACAAGGTTCTTTGATTTAGATTTTTATACAATTTCTCATGCAAACTAATAATTTTCTTTCTTTTCAGATGATAAATTATATAAAAACTGTCCGAATGCTTTTTTTATTCCGAGCGCTTTTGACAATACATTTAGCCATTTTCAAGGATGAAATATTTTAACTGATAAATAAGAAATAGTTTGTTGCATGTATGTATTTATATAATGTTTTCATTTTTCAAAACACGGTCAAGATATATAATAATAGCTGGCCACTCGTATTCAAGGATACCCATCTACTAGGGCGGCTAGCCAATCCCTATTGCAGACTCTCGCTCAGGCATATTTGTGTTTGTTCAACACCCACAGTGCCCACCTGTGGTTTATACTGCAACTATGCTGAGTAGACCTTAATTACAGTTTTCTGGGAGAGAGTGTGTTATCTAGCATGATCAACAGTTTGAACAAAGCCAGCACGCTTAATCCCTCAGCCACAATGACTTGTGACTTTGTGCTAGCACAGCTATCGACAGCCCCCAAGAGTTCCGTCTACCCAATTTCGCTCACAAGACTTGGGTCAACCCATGGTATGCTTTTCAGCCACTTTTCAAATGTGCTGCACACTTGGATCGTCCCCCCTCCACACTGATAACATCAGGAAGTTTCCTTTTTGACAAATCAACCATGGTGAGAATTGAACCCAGGTCTCATGGTCAGAAAGTGAATGTTCTAACTACTCAGCCACATGCCTATATATATATATATATATATATATATATATATATATATATATATATATATATATATATATATATATATATATAAAAAGGTTCAAACACTAATATTCCATGGTTATATTTTATTACAATGGAATCGTAATCATGACTGAGACTGTATGAGAAAAGTCTCGATTCCTCCAATATTACACCTGTTAAACAGGTCTACATTTGATCTCCTAACTCCACAGATTGCATGCAGACAGCTTTTATAGAAAACATCCAGCTGGCATATATGGTACCAGTATAGAGTCCATGATTCTGAGCTGTACAAAAGGATGGCAAGTATAACAGCTCTGCAAACCTGAATTTTCGCATCCAGTCAAATACCCCGAATATATATATATCTAATATGTATATCAGTCGAATATATATATATATATATATAATAAATCAAGAAGAAAACCTTAAACATCCATTTCAGTTATAATTTATTTCATATATATTCATCTTTATTTCTATATATTCATCTCTTCATACTGAAAGCTTTTAATAAATGGAGGCAATTTCCCTCAACTGATATACTAGATTGACAGGGGAAGGGAAAGCAAGAGAGAAGAGAAGAAAGAGGGAGAGGAAAAAAACGACAGATTGTAAACTTTTTTAAAATTTAATAAACTTATGTAGCTGTTTATTCTTTATTTAAGACAACTACAAACCTCAAATGTTTGTGCATGCGCTTTTGAAAAAAAAAAGAAGTTTTTTAAAATATTTTTTCGAAGTTAAAAAAAAGTTAAAAATGTTTAAAAATTAGAAAATTAAAAGAATATGCAGATACCAGTAATGTTAACACACTTTCAAACTTGAGATTTATAAATAACAATTATGTCGATTGCTTGATCAATTTGTTTATTCGTAGGTTAATCAATCCATTTGTGGGTTATTTAAAGCCAGAACATATATTTAATTGTAAGAATAATTCTTTTTATTTTTGCAAGTGATATTGAATTAACAATCTTTTTTCAGAATAACAATGATTTTTACAATACTATTTAATCCATAGCTAGGGGGAGGAGATGGCTTCATGCATTTCCCAAGAATATCTGTCTGTAAGTGAATGTAATGAAGCTGACTGGAATTTGAACTTAGCTTTCCAATTTCTCTGAGCTGCTATCAATTACACCACCCACACATCCAAAAAACAACTCAGTAACTTAACCTAAGGCTAATAACACTGTAAAAGTCAGAGATTGATTTTATACTATATAGATATTATAAACAAGAACCCCTTTCTAAATTGATAAGAAATCAATATTTTTTTCATTCTGACATATTTCACGGCCTAAGGAAGGTCTAAGGAATGCTAATCTACATAAATTGTTTCCTTCACCAAATTTTCCCTATGAGTGCACCAGTCTATTTATAAACTCATATGATTCTTTAAGCTTTCTTTATTGCATTATTTACAAGAAAAGGGAGTTATTATGGTAAAAAAAACAAAAAACATGGTTGCCAAATTGGACTTCTGCTAATCCAACGTTACTAAAATCTGAATTCAGCTACTTGTGGAATTTTGGCCCTCCTTTTAAATAAGCTGGTTTAGATGAGCAAAATTTTGGCCCTCCTTTTAAATAAGCTGGTTACAGAGGAGCAAAAAATCTATCTATGTGATCATCATCAAAAGAACATTTCTGACCAGTTTTTTTTCCAAGTATTTCTGTCATCCATAATTCTAGCCAATTCTCTGACTCTGGAGTCATCTATGGGTTGATAGATGAAGGTTCTTGCTGGCCTATCTTTTTGATCTTTGCTCATAATATTGTTGCTATAATATAAACTGATGCACGTTTTTGTTTACTCCTCTAGCAATGTCCACTCAACCACATTCATCTTTCACAGATTGTGTCCCTAATCTTTGATAGGTTACCATACATTTGTTTATGGAGTAGATGTTGTTACCAGCTGATGGCACTGCTTTAAATATCTGGGTGTACATACAATTATGGTTATTTTTTATGTCCAACAGCTACATCCAAACATGAGGCCTATTCTTCTGCTGACCTGAAAATTTATGCTTTTAAACTTTTTTTCATTTAACCATCAGGAAGTCAAATACCAAATGGTATTCATTTTTGATAGAGCTGTCCGTACTATTGCAATTCTAACATAAATATCTTTTTGTGATCCCAGGCTACAGGTGAGCAAAAAGTCTGTCATCAAAAATAGACTTTTGACCATTTCTTTCCAAGAATTTCTGTCATCCATAATTCTACTTAGCTCTCTGATTCTGAAGCCATCTATGAGTTGATTGATGAAGGTCCTTACTGGTCAGCCTCTTCATCTTTTCCTGGAATGTGGATCCTATAGTATAAGCTGATGCACAACTTGCTTAGTTTTTTAACAATGGTTATTATTAAACTACACTTGCCTTTCAAAGATTGTGTTAGTCATCTTTCATACAGCCCTTCATTGGGCATATGTTGTTTCCAGCTGACATTTAGTACTGCACACAATACTTGAGTGTATGTATCATCAAGTTTTTTTTTGTTTTTTGTTTTTACCAATGATCTTGTTAATATACAATTGCTTGACTTGAATAAGAGGAATATTTGTATAGTTGAACTAAAGAGTTGTACTTTCAAAGATTTCTTTTCCATTTTTGACTTCTAGAAGGTATTCAGTTTTATAGTGTTGTCCATGTCATTGCAATTCTAACATCTATGTCTTTTTGTGAGAAAAATCAACCATGATCACAGATATTAAAAAAAAAAATCAACTTCCAATAGATTTAGACTGTCACCTTTGAATGTTATAAGTTCTCCTTCTGCTTGATTAACAGACACAAATTCTGTTTTAATTTCAAGTTCAACTTGAAGCTGATTCTAATCTGAGAAGAAATAGCCGTGCTTGTTCTAGAGTTTGGGGTACAAGAGTGAGATCATCTACTAAAATATGTCTGCAACAGTGATTGTAATTGATAGCTATAACTTTCATTTGAACATGAGATTGATACAGAAAGAGAAATCAAACACAAAACAGGGTTTATTTATTCGTTAACATCCAACTGCTTGACCTGTTGTTGACCTAAAGAGTTGGACTTTTAGATTTCTTTTCCACTTCCAGAAAGTATTCATTTTTTATAGTGCTGTCCATGCCATTGTAGTTCTAATATCTGTGTCTTTCTGCAAGAAGTTCAACTATATATTTCAGATAAACACCAACTTGATTTAGATTGCCATCTTTGAATGTTATAAGATCTTCCGCTGGATTAAAATATATGAATTCTGTTTTAATTTCAAGTTCAACTTTTTTCATCTTTTGTTGCAAGTCTCCTTGCATAATCAAGGTCAATGATGAACAGAAATGAGGTCAGTGTGACTCACAGTAAAACTCCAGCTAAGATTTTTTTCAGTTCAGCATCTCTATCTGGTTTGGTTTGTTGTGTTTTACGGCTTATCAACCTCAATGGGTTATTTAATGCGGACAAAATTTTTTATTGCTGGTAATATTTTGTTTTGTCAAAAATCTATTTCTGGCAATAATTTTTCCTTCAAAGTATTGCTGGTAATATTTTTTTTCCTCAAAAATGTATAGCTGGTAATATTCTTTTCCAAAAATGTATTGCTGGTAATATTTTTTCAAAAACATATTGTTGGTAATAGTTTTTTCTTCAAAAAGTTATTGCTGATAATTTTTTTTACAAAGTATTCCTGGTATTAAAACCCATTTTTACCCCCATTTTCTGGGTTAACTATTTGCCCATAGCCGGGACACTAACAGATGCTACCACACCAGGTCAGGGTGGACCTGGAAACACCAGCAATTAAGAGGCGGTTCCACACTCCTCAAAACCTCTTGATCAGAGGCCTTGCTGCAGGACACAGATGTAGTTTATCGTCATACCCAAGATGGTATCCCTATCTGGTAATAGTACTTGTGTTACTATATCTATATATAGTATCTTCCAAGTCAAAAATATTTTAGTTAGGAAAAAAAGAAAACAATAGTCTTTTAGTAAATATTAAGTATGTACATATTTTCAGTATTTTCATTTTCTATTAGGTTTTCTTAATTATTTTTTTTATCAGTTTTCAACTTTATACTTAAAAAAAAAAAAAAAAAAAAAAAAAAAAATAATAGGTGCTGGGGAATTTTACCAGTGATTTTGTTAATGTCCAACAGCTTCACTCATATAAGGAAACAGTTTCTATTGTTGACCTAAAGAGTTGGACTTTCAGAGATTTCCAAATGGTATTCATATTTGATAATGTTGTCCATACCTTAGCATGTCTTTTACTTACAGTTCAAACCTCTATAAAAATCAATGATTGATTATATATGCACTTATAATGTAGGTGATTCCTGAGATAAGATATAATTAGGTACCTTCACGGAGTTGCTAAAAGAATTTTACATACCATGATGAAAAAAAATGCCCCAAACATAATAAAAACAAAGTTTTATTGTCAAAATCTTTGTTATTATTAAAAGGAATGACAAAAATATTTTTTGACTATTAAATTTTTTTTATCCTTTTTAGAAAATTTGGTTAAAAATCTATTTTTTTGTCAGCATGGTGGCCAAAAAGGGAATTTTAGTGAGTTTTTGTGGAGAAAATCACATGGATTTGGAAATTCTAGCAAAAATCAAATAATTGTTTGATTTTAATGAAACTTTCAGGACTTATTCACAAATGAATGAAATTATTTTAGAAATTATATTTTTAGAAAATTTTGGTAAAAATATTTTTTTTATATCTGTTCCCCCCCCACACTTATTTGATGAAATCTCAAGAAATTAAATTTTCAGCCATATAATATTTGTATTAGTTAAAAGAAAATCTACAACAGAGAATTTTAAATCATTACATTTTTTAGTAAAGCAGGGACACCAGTTACTGAAAATCTGCACTAAATCATAGAATAAAAAGTTTGTTAAAACTAAGATATTATTTAATTAGAAAAAACTTTTAAATGTTTTTATGAATAAAATATTATTATGGATACTATTGTCATGAGAAAATTTTTTTTTTGAGGAATAATGAATTTTTACAAGAATTTTCATTTTAAAATTTTTTAATTAGAATAATTTATACAGTTTTAAATCTAAATTTCTGCATTACTTTATGCTGGTTTGGTAATATTAACTAGAAACTATATTTACTAATCAACTAATAGAAAGCTTTGTATAATTCATCAATCACCATTATTTTTAAAAGAATTTGGAAATTTTCTTATGTGTATAAACGTGCAAATTCTTTTAAATACAGATGTCCATACATTATCAGAAAATAAGAGTGATAACTATAGTAAATTTAAAACTAAAGTATGTAAAAATTAATAAAAACATTAGATTATGGAGAATATTTTCCTAAATTTTTAAGATTACTGGGTAGTTCAAAATGATATAAAAAAGGTATTCATGTTATCTTTCTCAAGTAAATTTTACAGATACATCCACCAGATAAGCTTCTGTCATTCAAGCTGTCAACAGCTAAAATAAACAGCCACCACCACCTTAAAATTGTATTTCTGCAACATTTTAAACTTAAATGACAAAATATTTGTTTCAAATCAGATTAATTAAATTTTAAATCAGTTAATCTTCATCAAATAAAGTTTCAGAAAAGTACATTTTTGAAAGATTTTGTAATAAAGAGAATTACATTGCAATGACAGAAGGCTAAAAATGGTGCTAAAATGAGTGCTGTTATCAATTTCAAAATGAAAACTCCTTCCAGACAATTTGAATTAGTGTTGAAATACAGCGAAGTATTATGAGAAAGGATTATTGGAAATATTAAATTTAATCTATTAGCTTGAAATTAAAACTAAAATAAATGGTTCATGACAGATATTTCATTTTTTAAAAAATTAATTTTAAATCTTAGGTATCGCGAATCTGTGGAGGTACCTAGATAAATGGTCAAGTTAAATGCAGGGTCATGTGAGCAAGATTTTATAGGGTGCCAAAGCTAGGATTAGCCCACTATTCAATGGCTTATACAGAAGCAATAATCTGCAGCACCTCACACAAATTAAAAAGAATTTGAATATGAACTGTTTTGTTTTTTTAAACAATGCATGAAGAAAAATATCTTTATTTAAAAAATACTTGACTTGCACATTGGTGGGGAGGGTAAAGAAGGAGGAGGAGGGTATTGGATAACTGTACCTGCTAAGCAGAGGATGAGGAAGGAGGAAGGGTGTTGGACAAATGGACTTGTAAGAGGGTTGGGGAAGGGGGAGATTATTGGTTTACCAGACTTGCTAGGCAGAGAAAGAGAAAGAAAGAAGGGTATTGAGAAAATGGACTTGCAAGGGAGTTGAAGAAAGAGGAGGGTGTTGGACTATTGGATATGCTAGGTAGAGGAGGAGAAAGGAGGAAGGGTGTTGGACAAATGGACTTGCAAGGGGGGGTTGGAGAAAGAGGAGGCTGTTGGACTACTGGACTTGCAAGGCAGAGGAAGAGAAAGGAAAAAGGGTGTTGAACAAATGGACTGGCAAGGGGATTGGAGAAAGAGGAGACTGTTGGACTACCGGACTTGCTAGGTAGAGGTGGAGGAAAGGGGAAGGGTGTTGAACAAATGGATTTGCAAGGCAGTTGAGGAAAGAGGAGGGTGTTGGACAACCGGACATGGTAGGTAGAAGAGGAGAAAGGAGGAGAGTGTTGGACAACTGGACATGGTAGGTAGAGGAGGAGAAAGGAGGGGGTGTTGGACAACTGGACATGCTAGGTAGGGGAGGAGAAAGGAGGCGGTGTTGGACAACCGGACATGCTAGGTAGGGGAGGGGAAAGGAGGAGTGTGTTGGATAAATGGAGTCGCAAGGAGGTTGGGTGAAGGAGGAGGGTATTGGACAACCGGACTTGCTAGGTACAGAATGTGTTATTCAGAATTTTCTCAGAAAAATTACCACATCAGTAATATGTAGTTTTACATTTGTAAATAAAAACAATGTACAAATAACTCTAATTTATGAATAGATGTGGCACTGTATTTATATTATGAATAGGGGAAAAGTATGAATCCACTTCTTCTCCGCCCAGCTATGGGTAAATAGCAGGACAGACTGGGTTCTATAGCCTTGGATGGCAACTGGTCTACAGCAGAAAGAAATGGCAACCTACAGTGGGGGAAAAATCTGCCTCGTCAATCATGTATCAAAAGATACATGATCGGCTAAGTGTGTATCATGCATGGCACATAACTGACTTCAGGATGTACAGTGGAGTAATGAATAGCAGCTCGGATTGAGGAATCGGTAGCTGAGTTTGAATTCCAGTCGAATCCATTACATTCACTTACGTGCTAATACCCTTGGGAAAGGTATGAATCCTCTTCTTCTCCCTCCAGCATGGGTAAATAGCAGGACAAACTGGTTATATAGCCTTGGGTGGCAACTCGTCTAAGAGAAGGACAACTCTGAATTCAAAACCTGGTCCTCAAGGTTGCTGGCTGTGCAGTAGGCGAACAACCTACTCACTTAAAAAAACAAAAAAAAATCTGGTTTGTTATAGAAAACAAAACGATATCTTGTGGCCCAATGTTCCTCAAGGAATCTAAAGGCATAATATATATATATATATATATATATATATATATATATATATATATATATATATATATTTCATGGACAGAACACTAAGTTTAGGTAGAACCTGCCAGGCATTATTCCTTAGTGTGCAATGAGAGATATTAATATATAAAACAAGGAAATAATAATTTCAATTTTTAAAATTTTTACAGAAAAACAAGAAAAAAGGAAAATGTTTTCCTATAACCATCACATAATTTCTTGTTCTTCATCACTTATGATAACCAAATTCAACAGTGCATGTTTGTTTCAGTAATATGAGTCAACATATGACTTTTAAGATGACCACTTCGAGAAAATGCAGATCCGCACATCTCACAGTGAAATGGTTTTTCCCCAGTGTGTGTTCGTGTGTGATCCTTAAGGTGTGAACTTGTAGAAAATGTTGCGTCACAAATCTCGCATTGGAATGGCTTTTCACCAGTGTGTGTCCGCACATGATTCTTTAGATCGTAGCTTGTTGAAAATGTCGACTGGCAAATTTCACAGTGGA